>NMRB01002019.1:7250-23413 GCA_002633025.1 Notospermus geniculatus | reverse complement strand
ACATCAATTAACTTGTCTTTCTTGCCGGTATCTTTCTGCTATCTTCATTTTTCGCGTAAGGCCTGCATAACGGATCCCTTTCTCAAAACCCATTTCATTTCGCTATGCTGTTCAGTGCAGTTTACACGTGCACGATGCATTGCGTCATTTAAAAATGGCCGCCATTTCGGCCGTAAACACGAACTGTGATTTGTGAAAGAACTTTTTTCTGTCACGTTTTTCGGGAAAATGACAGTGATGATGGCTGTACCGCCAAGAAAGACAAGTTGATTGACGTATGTTTCATCAAAATCGGCCCAGCCGTTGCGGAGCTATCGTTGATAAACCTCGCGCCAATCGGAACTGGAATGGACAGTAGGGCCTAAGACATATTACTGCATCGTTAAGAATTTAAAGAGGTTATGAAACCATTTCGATGGAAAGATTCAATTTCAAAAGCCTGAAACAGCCGTGACTTAGGTCTAAAGGCCAAGGGCCTACGCCTAGGCCTACGCGCTTTTGTGGCGCCGACGTGCATTCTTTGTTTCATGTCAATGCGCCAGCTTTTGTCCGAACCGCATGTACAGCAATTATGTGCAGGCATGTATGTAGCCGCAGGATGCACGTGCGTGCATGTGTTGATAAGCACGCGGCCAGCGGATGATGGATTGGAGAGGGAGCATGGCGGCACTGGAGCTACCTTTGCGTGGCAATTTCGATCAATGTCACTCAATATCCTGCATAAAAATCGATATAAATGAGATCTATAAATAATCAGCAATAAATGCGTGCATGACAAATCGAACATACCTTCCGATGTCACGGCTTTCAAAGCCATTTTCCCCACCCAATGAGTCTTCGATATCCGCCATTTTCCGTGCGCTTTGTTTGAAGGGAAAGATAGTTCGCAAATTATCCGCTAGGTGCATCCTCGAGTGCGCGTGCGCCATACTTGAAGACACGTGACCAAATGACGTATGCACTCTTCCGGGTACGGGAAAAGGTAAACAAGAAATGAATGTCAACACGGACGATTGTGACCACATTGTCTCCGCTTCCATCAAAAATATCGCCTGTTTCTGTCGAAATATTCGACGTACATGCAGCAGATGGGTCTTTAAGGAATCCAACGTTTAAATCTCAGTTGTTTGGCTGGAATCGACGCTTGCATCGAGCAGCAGCAGTGAGATTTGATCAACACTTCATTTGCAACGTGCGATGGTAGGTCAGCCATTTTTGTTGTTTTGGTCTGGAATCCGTCATAACAAAGGATTCATTATGCATATTTCATTACGTACTCGGCTTATACTACCTTTAGTTTGTTTTTGCATGCATTCTTTTATCGTAATGGGTAATCACATTGCATAACACTCGTCTTGAAAATCGTCTGTGTGGGGTAAAAATACCTCACCCCTGACACTTTGGTATGCACGGCAGAAGGCAAGCTAAGCACACAGCTGAGATCATCAGCTGGCTGTGAACAAAGGAAATTTAAAGGAGCATTACATTGTGACCTGGGCATGAGCAATGTGGATATTTTGGAAAGAATTTTGCATTTTTACTTGGATTTTGAACCATGATTTAATCCTACATTCTATCGATAGACCATATTTTTAGGTTCTAACGTTACAACATAGGCCTAGGCCTAGGCCTAGGCCTAGATTGAGCCAAGGTCTATTTTCTGCAGGGCAAATGGCATGAAATCAATGGATATCTCCTCTGTGAAATGAGATCACAGTGAAGCCAGCACTGGTCATGTAGGCTAAATTACATGTAGAACGATCGTTTTCACAGAATAGGCCTACAGTAGAATCTTATTCACTCGGGGCAAAGCCTATTTGTAGTTACATTTACAAGAGTAGCAAAGCAACAAAGGAAGGTGCACATGTGGGCTGGTACATGTATCATGATTTTAAATGCTGTGTTGTCATGTATCATTTTGAGACAAGTGGCACATATCGTCATTGTCAGAGGTCATGATGGACTCAATGCTGTTATTTCCCGATTTAAAACAAAAAAATGATATGTAATCTTATTGAATTATTATACTCTACTGTCTACCATGTCTACAGGAGGAAGCCATTTTCAAACTCAGTGTTCGATAATTGAAGTGCAGTTTGGTGATGACAGAACATCATACTTGTAATTACTGTATGTTCATGAAAACATCTCATGATGCATGACCTAAAATATAGAGCACTCAGCGATTCCATGTACATCTGCTCAATTATTTGCAAACATTATATTGTCCAGGCATCATAATGTCTATTCAAGATCAGTATTAATAGATATAGACCCGCAATTCATGCAGATTTCCTTTATCACACATGTTGCTTCTATTCATGTGTTCGAATTTCATTTGGAATATATGGGCATATGTATGCTTGATATATAGGCCTATCTTTTGGGGACTTAACAAGCAACATATGTATTGTGCTCCATTCGATCAATTCTGAATTCATGAAGTTGATATAATATAAAGTGTATCTATTCTAATGTGGGTTTTGGAGGACACTAAATACTGGCAGACCTGTTTAAAGTCTAGATTGTACAGAAGGCAAGATTGTGATTCTTGCATTTTATGTTATGGATTATAGCAGATGACATGTGGATATTAGTCCTTTGATCGTTTTGATTATGATGATGATGATTGGTTAATTGAGAGGCAGGCTGACTTGGATAAGCAGAATTGGGAAGATTCTCTAACTCATAGAAGCAGAGCACTATCTAATGGGACAGCAAGCTGCTGCAGACCCATGTATCAAACTCAAGATAGTGGGGTTTCTCCAATGATTTATTGTGGTTAATAAAACCTCATTCAATCTAAGCATAATCAATTTCCCCTCCCATTTATAATCACTGGCACATTTAATAGGGCTACTGTTCTCTTTTTGACGTCATCTGTCTGAAATAAGAGACTATCTGATCTTATCCACTGGGCATGTTGGGAAGATCAGCAACCAATTGAGAAAATTACCTGTGATGTGAAGTGGTGCCACGTATCTGTAGGCCTGCTGTATCATGATCATGATTATAGTCAGAGTTTCCCTTGTCACTTTGGAATGTCTCCTTCTTAATCCCTGAGGCACCAGTTTTAAGACCCTGCTTTTCCAGAATTGAGGTTGCTGTTCGCTTTCTTGACAAATATCAATTAACGCTTTGAGGGTTTTGGACATTTTCATTCAGTGCAGTCTTTGATGTACCTGTGAAAGTAATTTGACAGGAACACCTAAGGCATCATTTGGTGGGTTTGACTCTCTAGACTTTCATGATGCTGTGCAGACTTAGTTTGTCATCATGATGTGAGGTATGTCATGTATGTTTCAGGATTTCCTGTGCTATTTTACCAGAGCTCCTCTTCAGATAATTGCACGCATATGAATTCCTGATCATGCACCGAAGAAGTACATGTATTTCCAATATATTGTTGATGTGACTTCCTTGCTGGGTGGAACTGTTCAGATCCAGTGGTGTTGAGTCACTCTCAGAGCGGGTGAATGATGTGTCATGAATGACAATTCGTAGGTATCCTTGGTTGCATCCTGATGGATGCCTTTGTCTTTGATCAATGTCTTTGTTCTTATTGCCACTGCACTGTATTTGAGAGTGAACTTTTAATATTCCTCTACGTAATTGCTTCTACACCATGTTCAGCCTCTGGTGTTAGTCGATTTCATTTGATCTTTTTCAAACTGTTGGAGATTAAGATGTAGCCTATTGTATACTGAATTGTTGCCAAGGAACTGCAGTCTGGTTGGCAGTACTTCTTCACTGGCAGTGTCTCTTTCATCACATTTCAGTGAGAACTACTTTCTTTTCCATTTCAACGCCAACCCTGTACATTACCAAATGTGGTAATAATGATATAGTGTTACAAATTGTTTTTAGTTCTCTACATAATTTTGCTAATTAAAGATGGATTAAGCAGACCTACATGTAGTTGCATTGTTGCTTTGGAGCTATATGATTCGCTTGGATTAAATACAATGGTAGTGAAATGTCATTACAATTCTAATCAATCAGTCTGGATCTCTTTAACTCAATTTTTGGAATATATCCACCATGGAAATATCAATCTTCAATATCATATTTCTGTACCTGTTTAACCAGAGAGAGATGGCTACTGTTGATAAACCTCGCTTATGAGATAGATACTTTGCCCATCCCCTCTATGATATGAGGAAGATGCATCCAAAAATGTTTCTGTCAAGTGCTTCATCGGTAAATTTGGTTCTTCAAGAACCCTTTGTCAGCTTCCCAATCAAGCACTGCAGAGATGACTTTTGTCTTTATGTCGAGGTTCTACACAGTTGCCAATTTCATTTGTTTTGCAGACTTATTGCCGCCAGGTAAACCCATTCATGAACCCTGGCCTTATCTTCTTCGATATAACTCATTGATTTCACCGTGAAATCCATGTCCACCTAGGTCCAATGACTGATATCCAATAATCCATAAGATATTGATTATCACCGCACCGGACTTGCAGTGGATTGGTCAAACACTTGATCAGATCTTATGCCCTGCAACCAGGAGCTTGGTTTGCATCCTGGAGATGACGGGATGATTTGAACAGTGGACCTTCCATATTCTGAACATATATTGGCTTGCAAGGAACTAGGCTATATGTAGCAAAGAATTTATTTGTTTTGCCACGAATGCAGTGACCATTAATGCTCTGTAGCTTCTTGGGAGCAGTTAGGCCTACCTGCTAAATATCACAATCCGTGATTCACCTGCATGTTTGAGTTTGTTCTTGCGTATTGACACACATGATCAAAACAATCAAAATATTTGATTGAGAGCAATAGATCTTATCTCTCTTGACATTTGTCCTTCATGTCATTGATTTCAATATCCTGGAATGGAAGTATGCATGGCCTGGACATTGTTATTTTGAGATATACTGTTATGTCTGGTATGATGAAATCATATCTACAGTATCAGGTGTTTCCTAATGTGGAGTTGAAAGAGAATCATAGAGTTGTTTACACGAATGTATCTAGAACAAGTATTGATCCATTTACACTTATCCGTGACATTTTGTTGATGATGTCATGTTATCCATACAGAAGCCATTCCCATTGGCAATTGGTTTATTAGCCCAATCCTCTCAAAGCAGCCATCTTCTAGTACAATACATGTATGACGCTGTGGAAAAATCAATCCAAGGGCCACGGAGGTTCCTGGAAGCTTTCTGGGTTCTGCGTAAACCATCAGATAATCCCTCAAATGTCATGTCCTTGGCATTTGCTGCTGACTGAGAATGTCACGTTTTTTTCGTCATGTTGCAGCAAGACTGTTGTTGACTTCTCACCAATGGGTGGATTTCTGCACAATGTACGTAAATATCCCTTGGTTAAGGGTTTTCATTCTGAGGTAATCAGTGGTCTCTACTTCTCACTTCCTTCATCACCGTTGTGTGTGGTGACGGTGGAAGCAGCAAAGATAAGAACCCCTGAATACTACCAGGATGGGGTTTTCAAAACTCAGGGGTTATAATATCAAAGACTCTCACTTCTTTGACCTCTCCTCTCCATGCTGTAAACATTGTCAAAGGCTTTCCTTTTCTGACCCAAAATTGGTGTGAACATTGTCAGAGCTTTCTGAGGTGGCCTTGACAGATAAAGCCATCTACATGTATTGTGTATCTGTGTTTAGCCAGACATTTTACATCATCATTGTCTGAATTTTGGCTTAGTCTGGGTAACCATCCAGATTAGATTAGTCTTAATCTACTCTGACCAGCCTCGCCATTGTGCTTAAAATATCACAGTAGCAGCTGGACTGCGAATGTTATATTATGATTTGTGAGAGGTTTCCACATCATGCTCAATAAAATCGATATGGATATTTTTAGTACGATTTCCTGAGGATTGGATCAGGAAAAGTTCCCCAGTCCAACGTAAATCTTAACCTTTCATCTGAGGAGGTGTGTACCAGTATTCCCTCCTGACATGCCTGAAGGATTGTGGGAGTGCTTAGGTATGGATTCTATATTCACCATATTCTAAATGGGTTGTTACCAATTTTGATCAGCTGCATGTACATTGTACAGTTAGTCGCTTTTGCATGTACAGTACATGTACATGTACCATATGGGTAGGACATGTAGGTGGACATCATGATGGTGGCTATGTGATTGGCCGTGGTTTCTCCCATGAAGAGACATGAATGTCGCCAGTCACACTTGCCACATTCACCTGATCTGACCTGAGTCCTGCCTGACCATAACATGGCCAGACTAGCGGATGTGAACAAGATGTTATCACCAAACACATAATAAGAGCAACAATTAATTGACCTAATTTTCCATAAAAGTAGTGTATGATAACTGGTCAAATTTGGATGGGTCTGGTTTTGGGAATTTGCCAAGTACATGTACCGGTACGATGATTTTAACACTATGCTGTGTGGGTTACATGGTTTTAGAGGAAGTGGTACTTCAATGGCTTTTGTTTAGTTGGATGCAGTCACCACACAGCATAGTCTTAAAATAAGGAACAAGATGCAGCAGTTTGGCAGTCAAAGAGTTAAAAGTACATTCACTGTGTAGACCCATTTATTTTACCTCCTCTGGTGATAATGCTTGTTTGAACATTTTCCTTCCATTGATTGTCAGAAATGTTTTCATGAAGTGGAGAAACAATGTATCTTCACCTATTTTTACCTTCACCTAGTTTACCTTGACTTCAGCAAAATATTTCAGTTCTATTCACCAAACATTTTGTTTACTTCCGTGGGCTGTAAGTTGTACTTATTGGCTACCTCAAAACTACCCTGGGAATCATTCCATTCTGTAGCAAGGCTGGCCACTGTGGGGAAGATCTAGGTCATTCTAAAATTGGATGTCCCGGAAGTAAAGGTCATCCCTGTATAAAAATAGAATTGAAGCCAATGACTACAACATGGGTCAATTTCAAATGCCCCGTTTCAGGGCAGATGGCTAGACTTGGTGCTGAGAGGGGCAAAACAAATCTTTTTGCCATTTTGTGCCCAAGGCTCGTTTTCAGTGATCTCAAGGGGGGCTTCCCATGTCCCTTTCCTATAGCTACGGCCCTGTGCTACCAGTCAGCACCCTGGCCTCACCTGAACAACACACAAAGCCAAAAACTTAAAAAAGCAAGGGCCAGCCCCTGGTCATGGGTCAGCCAGCCAAGAATCTTCCCCTAGATTTGGTTGTTACAAATGTATTGGGTCACATTTTCACTGACGTCTGGACTCCCATCACCCGTACGGTAATGACTTCATGCATAACTTCATCTCTGTGTGTTGCTATAGCTATGGTGCCCAATGGAACTGAGCCAAGAACGTATCGCTTTGAATAGCTAAATGTAGGATTTCACCAATAATGGATGATCTTGAACGTCAATGCAAATTTATCTTTAATTGTGTGTGCCATTTTGGGAAAACTTTGTTGTTGGTAGGTTTACAATATGGAGGTCATCAACCAAGATCTGGATGTTGAAGAGTTACTAAAGACCCTGAGCTAATTGTAAAAAAAACTTCAATTACAACCAAGAACATTTATACAGAAGCTTTATCCAGGTTCTTAATGATTAATATACTGGTACATGTATGATGATATTCATTGGTTCATTAAGTGTTGTTTGTCAGTCCTCTTGTGCTTCTTGGAACATGTGTAGGGTCTTTCAGGAGATTTCTTAGAAGTTTGCCCAAGATTGAAGAAGCACGAATGTTTTTCATTGATTGGTTGAGGTAGGCCTACAAACAGGATTCAGGCCTTCACAATATCCTCAATAACTTGTGTTGGTTTAGCCGGGTTCTTGTTGTAGCTCCTCAACATCCTCTGAGAAAAAACCAGAAGCAAAATTCTCAGACTACTCGAGGATTGGGTTGGGCTGTTCTCAGGTGCTTGCAAGGCCCACACTGACCAAGTTTAAAATGCCAACGACTGCTGAAGTCAAAGCCTTGCCAACTCCTGCTGACATGGCTGAACCATGCAGAGTTCTTAGTCTTACCATAGCCAGCCACTGCGCTAATGTTTACAATCATGTTACTTTGTTACCAGTAACAATTAAGATGATTTTCAATACCCAACATTGATGATATTCTTCTTGTTTCAGATCTTCTTGTAAATGATCGTGTGAGCTGACATCTTGCCAGGTCAAGCTACTGGGCAACTTGGGACTTGCAATCGAGTGCCAGTACTTTACGTACAGAGACTTTCTGTTTCTTCTGATTCTGACACTAGTGACGAAACTTACGAATTTTGATGTCAGACGATACCAATTGTGACAATGGTGAAAACATTCCAGGCTTACCTGCCCAACAAGTGTCACCGCACTTATAGCTGTGTGCATTGCCGGGCCCATCTGGCAAATCATGATGAACTGATCTCAAAGGTTAGTATTTGTCCCATTATTTTGCCTAAACCCATTTTGCCTAATTCCCATTTTGCCTACACCTACAAATTTATTGAAATGATTCCATTTCAACAACCAACCTGATGAAGAATGCTATGTGAATGTCACATTTTTGCACTGCCAGTATTCCACTGGGTAATGGAGGCTGAAACGCAAGGTAGCCCACATACCCAAATTTTTGGGCATGGTTGAAATACCGTACATCGCTAATGGCACACATCCTTCTGGTATTGCATATTGAATTCAAGTGTGCATATGCATACTAGTATATTCTCCCATTTATCCATTGTACATGTACATGTATTGATGAAAATATCAATTTCCTGATGAAATATTCAATGTAGTGCTTGCCAAATGCAGTTTCTTTTCATCAATCTCCTCTTCATTTTACCTACTTCCCATTTTGTCTACCCCCAATTTGCCTACTTCCCATTTCGTCTAAACCCATCACCCATCGCCTACTCCCGGGCCATTTTGCCTACTTCCCATTTTCTAACTTTATAAGCCCATCACCCAATTTGCCTAAACCCATTTGCCTACTTCCCATTTGACCTAAAAACTTTGCATTTCACCCTCTTCCCAATTTGGCAAAACCTACTGGACATGTCTGTTGCATCAGCCATCTAGGGTCTGTAGCCTTTAGAGGAAAGTTGATGTTGTGGCCCTAAAAATTTTTTTATACTTGGGGCAACATGTCCAGTCGTAATCATATTGATTGGGTAATTTGAACCTGTGCCCTCTTGATGGGTAGTCAAAGCCCCGATCCACTACACTACTGTGGTTTCTCGTGTTATTGCCGTAACCAAGGGATACTGGGTTATGTGTCAATCTCTTGTTAGTGTTAGCTCTGGAATAGGTGGAGACGAACAATCATTAGCGCCCATGTAACTAGCTTGGTGTGACGTTATACCTTTGTCACTAAATTAGTTGTAAACATTCTGGTCGTGACGTTATTACAGCCATGGGCACTTGTACCAGCTGTTTCATGAAAAATTTATTAGAAGCAAGTGGCTTGGGTAACACCTAAAGAGTAGAAAATATTCTCTCTCCTTCATGTCTTTGCATGTGTAGTCTCCGTTTACAGGAGTAAGATTCCTGCCAATTTAGTTGCCTTTGAACTATTGAAATCAAGAACTCAGTGCTGAATATGATAAGGCATTATAATGTACTAGCATGGTACCCGTGGCGAGCACATTCACAGGATGCATGTGGCCAGAGGATGGCAATTTGCTGGGCGTCTCTGTGTGGGGGAATATTTTTAGAGGGGGCCAACTCCTCGGACAATAATCTAGGCCTATGGGAAGCAGATGGCAGCAGTTTTTATGTGTTGAAGTTCCTATTTTCTGATCACCCTGCCTGGTTGAAGACAATGCATTATACCTGGTTCCGTCGGCCACCGTGTAGATGGTGTTGCGTACGCAGCGCCATCTACACGGTGGCCAGCGGAACCAGGCTAGTGGGCATTGCAAATCATTGGAAGTTTCTTCGTGCATTTCATTCGCTTAAGGGTGAAAAAAATTAATGCCACCCGCTTAAGGGCCACCCCCATGTCATTCTCAACACTTTCTGTGAAAATGGTGCCATTTCGATCAGAAACCACGGAGGAGTTCATGTTCGAAGTTAATGTGCCACCATCAATTATAATATAGATAATCTACTCTTTAGACAACATCATGTACATTTATACAGCAGGAGGAAACCAGAGTGCACAAAGAAAACCTTTGCTGTCAAAGAGTGTCGCCCTCTCTGTCACATGATGACTGGATCTCACTGGGAATCAGACCCACAACCTCAGCGGTGACAGGCATCGGTGTTTCCACTGCGTCACTCTGACAGCTGAATGGAAAGGGTGATCGAGCAGATTCATTTCTAGTTTCTACCTGCATTGCATTGAATCGCCCCTGAAGATCCAGTTGTTGAGAGCTATTGAAAATAATCCTTAGTGTGGAGGGCCTAAGCTGTCTCCCTCACAATGACGATGTCCCTCCCAGACTATATCGATGACACCCAGTAAGCTCTGTTGGAGATAATATTCTTCAACTGGTACGTGAGGAATGACACGTCGTGATCATCATGTACTCACAATAATATTGCATATCCAACAGCCAGCCAAGTATGCTATTCGACTAACGGTACCGTAGGCTACTGAAACCTCGGGTCTTAGCGTGCATGAAGAGGTTGGTGCTATTGCACAGCACAAAAAAACAAATCTCTATGGAGACTGATGAGGCATTGCGTATGCTGAGGCTGGCGGCTATTATATGATGAGTACTACTGTGATTGTTGCCATGCTTGCGAATTCTTGTTACTTGATTGGTTAGAAAAAGCTGATACGTGATTGGTCAGCATGTTGAATTACGGTATCAAGGCCTGTGGTCACTTTGGCCTCAGTTTCACGCTCTTGAGTCCAAAGGTGTTGCGATATGAAGCCTCGTGATAGTTCAAGATGTTGGTCAGATGGTCCTGCAGTGTGGTTTCACAATGATCTGTTCTTTCAGTCTTTCCAAGGAAGTCAAGGAAGAGCTTACCTGTTCAATTCTGTGTAAGTACGCCAAGTTGATATGTCTGTCCTTGTGCAAGGCACTTTATTTACTGTATCACTTGTACTGGAACACAGTAAGGACAAGGCATAGCAATTTGTTTGTGAATCAAAGGAATTTAAAGTAATACATGCATGATGAGAGACAAATGACTAAGATAGTCAGTGGCCTAGTTGAGGCTGCATTACAAAACATGCGTTTTCTGTGTATAAATTCTAACCACGAATGTCATTACGATTCCAGTGTGAATGTTGGGTGCGGCCCCGCAGAGGAGAGAGTGTTACTCACAGGCCTACATGCAGTCGCTGATATCTACTGCGAATGTTGTAAAACTACATTAGGGTGGAAATATGTAAGTACACATTGGGAAAAGCTCTTCATTGTGCATGACGGCGTAGATCGTTAAAAATCCATAGAATCTGCCTGAATTACGAAGTTTGTGATGCTTAATTATCACTCATAAGTCTTCATGGGTTATTGAATTTCTGTCAAGATGTCTGATGGAGGTAGTCCAATTTTTTTTCTTTTCCCCAGTCGCTGATGTTGACTGTTTATTGTGTACATGTCGGATTTTGGGCGTATTTGGTTGAAGTGCCCAAGATTCAATGAAATAAATGCCTGAGCTAAAAGGTTTTGTGTTGCTTAGAGCAGAATTTAGGTTTCGGTTTTAAATGTCTACTCTTCTTGCAGGAACATGCATTTGAATCAAGTCAGAAGTACAAAGAAGGAAAATATATCATAGAGCTTGCCCACATGATAAAGGATAATGGGTGGGACTGAGAGATCTCACTGTAAGAGACAGGACTCTTTTCTTATGGGGCGAGCATGTCTCAAAGGCACGACAAGTGTCATCGAATCTGTTAGTTTCATCATCGGGCATGCGTGCCTCACAAACTCCACAGCTACTGACCTATCAAGCTTTAAGGATGGGGAACTAACAGACCTACTGTTCTACAATTGCTGGATCTATCCGTGGACTATAACAGATGACGACAGCAACTACAGTTTCAGTATAGGCGTCGGATGATGTGATCTCGTATTTTCGTCGTGGATTGGTGACAATACTTATCGATAGGTGGGGCTAGTGATCACTCTAGGTATTCATGAGATAAGGTCGTAAGAATCTTCCAGTGTATGTGTAGAAGTCTCAGCAGCGCAACGGAAGGTGTAGGTCACAACACTATGAGTTAGGACAGTCACGCCCAACTGAAAAGCCATTCCAAAATGGCTGCCAGCTTTTCTAGTGCTCTTCATTGTTATTCTTTAGACATTTTTAGCAAAATGTAACACAAGGAATCATGTGATCAAAAAGTGTGCTTGGATTCCTTTCGCACTTATAACTTTTTTACAAACTAAAGATAGCTGCCAGCTGGTGGTATATTTTCAGTAGATGACTACGTTTCCTTATCATTGACTTTCATGTTTTCAAATTTACTAATGATGTCGAGTTTTCTAACTTTTCTAAGATCATGTCTATATAAGGCTGTTTGATGACAGTTTCCAAATTCTCTTTTGAAAGTTAACGTGTAAATCCTGGTGTTTCGTGGCTGTTTTCTTTGTGGGCTGATACTGCCCGTGGGTACTCCTCAGTGTAAGTGAAGAATACTGTGAACTCATTTATTTCTGTCACCTTAAAAGTACAGCCGACAAGTATGATGAATTTTGTATTCAATGCAGTATTTACTGAATGATTTATTACGGCAAAGCAAGGCCCAGGATTTTAGTCTCTGAAAGGATTTCCAATTTATTGACAAACGATTCGCTAATGCTACTCCAAACGGTTGAGCATGTATAGATCTACCCAGGCAAAAATTGCTTCATGTTGATTCTCTCTTGGCCCAGCATCGATTCTGTAATGCAGAGCCAACTTAAAATTGTGTGGGTGAAATTACCAAACCAACAGGCACTTAACAGTCTGTGAACAATAGAATGCAGAGAGAAGGGTTGTGATGTGTACCGGTAGTCTGATGCCTCTGTGCTTGAAAAGTCAGCCGAAGGCCGACTGGCGAGTTGGATTGAAATGTCATTCGCCATGACCATGCATGCTGGAAGCACGTCCTGATGGGGGCCTCCCCCAGAAAAATTTTGAAATCAGAAGCTGTGGAAGAAGCGATTTCCTGGCATTCTGGGTGCCTGTTAGAAGTACAGAGTAGGCCTTGATTTAGACTTTTGCGAATAAATGCAATTAAAAGTGACTTTTTAATCCCCAAATTGCGACCTTATGATTGCATTCATTAGGAAAGTCTTGATTCGTGATCGCAAATGGCGAATAAACGAGCAACTTTTCGAGCACTGTGCCTCTCAGCAGAAAACTGCAAAGGTGTCTACCAGATCTCCAGTTTCCTCCAACTAGTTGAGATGTGAATGTTGTTACTTGAAGTCGGTGTACATGTTCAGCCAATTGATGTACCGGTAGAATCTCGTGCAACATGCCTGTGGCTCTCGTTAGATCACGAGCTGCCAATTTGTTAATGCTCAGCTCCGGCCGTGAAATATGGGTTATGTGTGCACAACAATCATTGTCTGTATTCTGGGCCTTCAAATCTCCAACATGAAGTAATCCTTCAATACGTTTCCTGTCTGGCTGTCTGAATGATACCATTTTGAATCTCTCTCTCCCTATCAAGTGTTTACGCTCCGAAACCAGCTAGAGCTCGTTGACAGGAGCAGTATGCCAGCTCCATACTGTTATATCAATAATTCATGTGCGAATGTGCATTCGATGGTTTACGTGCCTAGTTTTGAGTGGTGGACAATAACTCTGCGTGCAGCTACTCATATATTTCCCCAAAATTATGTCAATGTATTGATTGAATGGTGCATTTTGAAACACTACCGACACACTATAATTCTGCAAGGCATTTTGCCATTTTGTGATGGCAGTGAATAATTTAAAGGTGCATAATCTCCAAAATCTGTGACTTCTGAGGCTGCCAGATAAACGAGTTCACAGTATTCGAAGCTGGTGATACAGGATGCGATGCAGACAGCCATTCACCTCCTGAACTGGAATCCCCATTTAAATCTCCAGTTGACGATCGGAATTTTCCAGATGGGAATCCCCTGTGCATTGGGACTTCCATGAAGTTAGTGTAGAGAGATATCATTTTGGGTGTAAAGATAATCAGAATCTTATGCCCCTTGTGTTCTAAAAGATTGCTGTATCACATTTTTGGTTCCCACACACACTTACAGTAGCATGGTCAGTTGAATAAGCAAGTATGAGAAATTCACCCTATCTTTCTTTTGACTGAGATTTCGCTTCATTGCCTGTTCTGACCTGTCGTGTCACTGATTCCAGAACCAACTGCAATCAGTCATCTTAGCATTTCAGAACAGGTTGAACACTTTGGAAGACTTCAGATTTTNGTGTGTGTGTATCTGTGTATCTGTGTGTGTGTCCGGTCTGTCACGCCTCCATATCTTATCTCCTTCAACAGCTACAGCTCTGGCAACACAACCTACCCCTAGGTTTGTCAACCTGGGCAATCCAATGAGCTAATTATTTTCAACATCAGATGCCTCCATCATGATGTAATCAACATATCAGACATGATATTTTGTCCGTCACGCTTTTATCTGATGCCATAACTCGGCTCCTTTAACACCTAGAGCAACAGAAACAAGTTCTACCCTGAGGTTTTCATACCCTAGGAATCGAATGGACTGATTACTTTTGATCTGAGATGTTGGGGTCATGGTGATATCGATATCACCAATTTGATATTTTGAGATAACTTGCCATATTGTCAACTGAGCAACATGAAACAAGTCTCAGTTCATGCCTGCTTATCCAAGGACTGGACTGTGTTAAAATTCTCAGCATCACATGTCCGGGTGATTGAAATATCATGAGATTTTGATATATCAAACTTGATAATTTGAAATATCTTTCCCTGTGGTAGAGATAGAGGCATGATATCAACTATACTTAGGTAATTGAGGATGCCCATTTCGATTATGCAATGACCTTGACGACCAAAGGTCAAGGTCAAAGTCAAACTTGAGAATTTGAAATTTCTATGCCCGTGATCGAGATAGAGACATGATATCACCTACACTAAGGTTATTGAGGCTGCCCATTTCGATTATGCAATGACCTTGGTGATCAGATATCAAGGTCAAGGTCAACCATGAGATGAGTTATTGGCATGAGATCAAAGTGTGGGATTCATCGTCGTAGTTCATCAATCAATGTATCCTGATATCTGTCAATGGATCCTGATCTCTATATCAATGTATCCGATCTCTATCAATGTAATCTGATCTCTATCAATGTATCTTCATCTCTATCAATGTACCGTTCATGTATAAGTACCGGTACCTGTACATCGGGCGAGAACCATACGACATTTACAATGTCATCTTGTTCGCATTTGTCAGTATATTTGCCTTACTTCTAATTCGCCTTCTTTCATTTCGCCTTTGTCTTTATTCGCCCTATTCCTAATTTGCCATCTTCCTATTTTGCCTTGTTTTATCTTGCCTTTTTTTCATATCACCTTTTCCCTTCCTGCCTTTGTTTTATTTCGCCTCTTCTCAAGTGGCCATTTCTATTTTTGCCTTCATCTTAATTTGCCTTTATCTTATTTTGCCTCTTCTTATTCTGCCTTGTCCTAATTCGCATTTGTCAAAATTTGCCTTACTTCTAATTCGCCTTCTTTCATTTCGCCTTTGTCTTTATTCGCCATGTTCGCCCTATTCTTAATTTGCCTTATTCGCCATGTTCGCCCTATTCTTAATTTGCCTTCTTCCTATTTGCCTTGTCCTTTTTTGCCTGTTTCATTTTTGCCTTTTCTACATTGGCCTTTTCTATTTTTGCCTTTTTATCTTATTTTGTCTTTTTTTATTCGCCTTTTCTCATCTTATTTTCATATCCATTCACCATATCTAAACATTTCTATTCTCGTCGTACCGTTATAAAACATTTCCTGTACCAGATACCCATTTGTATTATTGTAAGGTATTGTAGGATGCTGGGATTACTTGAGACGTCCGACTCCATAACAACGGTTGGTCAGCACACACCCTAATGATAATAAATAATAAATCATCTCCAATACTTTGCAAATTTTCGACCCCAACCGGAGTCTTCCTCAGGTACTTTCTAGTAAGGATCCAGGAGATGAAAAACTTTAAACAGTGATTAATCGTTGAATAAACCCAGGATTTGACACAGAGTATTTTGCTCACTGTGATATCTTTATTTGATTATGGTACGGTATAATGCTTAAAGTTGTCTGTAAATCCTCGCAAA
>NMRB01002018.1:120246-132248 GCA_002633025.1 Notospermus geniculatus | reverse complement strand
CGGCAACGCTCGCCAGGCCTGCGTTTTGGGGGCTGCGATGGGTGGTACGTAGGCCTATAGGCTCTAAACGTTATTTGAAAACGTAATGTCTGCCGAAGCGAGGAAAATAAAATTTTCTTGACCGACCATTCAAAGGCAATGCGTTAGTGCAACGTGCCACTGAAGAAAACTTTTCAATTCGCTAAATCCCCGGCTAAAATCTAGGCTAAGGGCTTGTGTCCACATGTGCGTTTTACGCTGCGTGATGCGTTAAACTTCTGTCATTTTCCGCGGCTTTGCTTCCAAACAATGGGCGAAGCGTCAGAACGCAGCGTAAAACGCACATGTGGACCGCAACGGATGGGATAGGCAAGCCAACGCAATGCAAATGGTCAGTGTGACGAAGCCTTTTACTTTCTTTTTTCAACTTGTTCAATATTTTGCGACAGCAACGCACATGCGCATGCGAATCGCATTGCGACTGACGCCGCGGTGGGCTGTAAGTGTATAAAAAGCCTCAGACTTGGAGTATATCACGTAGGCCTAATATAAGCCACTGGACTAGACTCAAGACTGGAAAAAAGTGCACTGGTCAAAAATCAAGGGCACTGAAAATGCCTCTTTAGGAAAAAAGGTTTGGCATGGGGTTCCTCCCCCTTTCTTTTCCTTTTAGTAGGGCCGTTGCTTTGGAGAATTGGAGGACAGGGCCGGGGGAGAGGGGTCCTTTTTCTAGGCCTTGTCTTCCTCTGTTTTTCTCCTATTTTGTTCGCTGGTCAGTGCTTTGCAACCCCTCTTTTCCCTTCCTTGGATGACAGGGTTCCTCTTTTTAGGCCTCAGTCTTCCATTGTCTGTTTCTGATTTTTCGTTGGTCAGGGGTTTTGTAGTTGCCGTTCACCTATAGTACGTTTGAGTCATCTGGAGCTCGATGGGCGGACCTTCGGTTGTCAGGCAGACCTTGGTATTGTTGGTGAAGTCTGGCTATTGACAAATTGACAGGACACTTCCAGCCAATCCCACGCCTGGGCCTGTGTTCAATTTCAAATCAAGGTCTAGTTGTATGTTCAATTTCAAACCATGGTTTAGCTGGTTAGAAAACAATGTGCGTTGAACCGTTTAGAGTAAACCCTAAGTTCATTGTGGTCTAGTTACTAAGGGTTTGATTGACATACGCCCATCGAGCTCCAGATGACTTAAACTTACTATAGGCTTCCTTTCTTGTTAATCTTTTACGCCTTTCTTTATTGTTGCCTCTTCGTTTCTTATTACCCCGGTATCTTGCCCTTTTTATAGGTCTAATTTGTTATCACTTCCTACATTTGGTTAATATAAATTACTCTTACTAATGTCTTGGGGGAATTATACTGTTAGTATAATTCTTCCAAGCTATATTTTATAACCCCCTTTCCTTCCAGCCTAGCCAAGCCTTACATCCACTAATTACATTTCTGTTAGGTTGAGCAACCAACTTTTGGGGCCTGTACTCTTTTCTTTCCTTAATTGCTGTCACGTCCTGTTTGGATGGGATACTTATCTACATTTGGGTTTCAGCTCAGTCTTTTCTAGAGTTTCGGATTGTAAAGTTCCAGCCTGAAGAAGACCCCGGTTGGGGTCGAAAATTCGCAAACATTCTGGAAATTGCCTTTTTATTTATCATTTAGGAAGAAAGGCACTTTTCCATACTTATTTTCGGGGGGATTTTTTGTGCTACTGGGTACCAGTAATTTTTTTGTTCAAATGCTTCCAAGTGCCACACCCCCTATTCGCCCATTGTTTACAACTATCCAAAAAGCACGTGTAATTTCGTGGAAACGGGCCTGGAAATTTGGATAACTACGCCATCTATAAAAATTTCAATACACTATTGACCCAGATTTCCCGACGTACTTTGAAACAGTATATCTGATTGGTCGGATTTTCCTACGATTCGGGTGGCGTACGTTCCCAAAATATATGATGCCAGACAAGTACTATGATGCCCTACACAATATTATCTGCAAAATAACGAGCCCTTTCCGCTATAACTTGTATACATTGCAAATATTCACCAGAAAGGCGAGAGCAATGACGAAATCACCTGGCGCGCCAATAGCACTTCGACCAATCAGATAACGGCTCTCATACTGCACATTGGGCTGGGAGAAGCCATTTGCCGTTCGCTGTGCGAAATCCGATTTATCGTCATATTTTCACCTATTCCGAAGTCTTTTTGCATTCATAAGTGTAATTGAACTTTGTATAAATGTCGAGGCCGTAACGATCGCTTGAAATATGGCAAAAGAGTAACGTTTTGCGAGGAAATGGGTTCACATTTGGTCACGTGACTATTGTTAGGGAAATGGCGGCCTCCGAAAATGTTCAACATGGATCCTAAAAATAATGCCTGTCTCATCAGCTTATGTTCATTCGTTCTAAATTAATGACAGTGGAATGTTAGAATAGTTATAGAAGCTATACAGACTCTCAAAAATGTCACTCCGACCGAGGCGAACGCGCACAACGCGCGGACGTCCACCGAAGACGCCTGTGACGAGCAGATCGTCCACTTTTCTGGTGAAGAAACCGAAGTTTTTCAGTGAGCAGCAGCAGGCGAGTGAGAATAGCAATGACAGTTCGCAGTTCGAAGTTCCAACAGGTAGTGCACCTGGTACGCCATCCTCTAGAAGTTCCTCTAGAGCTGAGGCACGGAAGGCTAGAGAAGCAGCCCAGCGCAGTCGTAATCTGATGCAAAGGGTTTTGCACACCAGTCGACATCATGGAGATGAAGATTCTGATGATGATCAGAATGATGATGCAAGTAGTGATGTTTATAGAAATTACCCGTACAGTGGTGATGAAGCGGGAAGTGACCTGGAGACGCCCTCTGCTAGTATTTTGGGCGTGGGGGAGCCAGATGAGGACAGTGATCCACCATATAATGAAAATGGGTCGGAGAGTGATTACAGTGAAGCAAGTTACAGCACAATGAGCAGCGCCAGCCGGAGGAAGTACATCTTGCAGCCACCAGAATTTGACGTTGATGAGGCAGAAATACCTCCCCTAGTACTCCCAACCAGCTCAACAGATTTGATTCTCCCGTCTGAGCAAATTCTTCCAGCAATGGGAATCTATGAAGTATTGCGTCATTTCCGAACTATATTGCGGCTGTCACCATTTCGCTTTGAAGATTTCTGTGCGGCCCTGATCAGTGATGAACAATGCTGCCTCTTGTCAGAAATCCATATGTCTCTTCTCCGCGCATTGCTAAGGGAAGAAGATGGTAATAATACAACATTTGGACCACACGACTTGAAAGACAGCATCAATGTTTCTTTCTTGTTTCTGGATGGAATGACGTGGACGGAACTCGTTCGTAGTTACTTGGACAGTGACAAGTGCTATGAATTTGAAAACGCACTGAAAGCTATCACCGAATCCGGTGATCACCCATTCTCTTCAACAGCTCCAAAGTTGACTGTGCTACAGACATTGACTGATATCTTCCTCTCGACAAATAATGTGAGAGAAGAAATCATGAATGAGGGGAACATCCAGTATGATGACCATTGCAGAAACTGCCATAAGTGAGTGTCTTTTTTACATCTATCAACTTTATTTTTGAATTTTGTAAACTCCCAATATTCATTTCAGGGATCAAAGTTTGTATTCTGAAAAAGCAGATTTTGGTCGAACAGGCCAAAAAATCAAGTCGCACGTAATAAAAAATGCATTACAACATCAATTTTTTGGTTGCACAGAGCAAAATCCAAGTATCATTTTAGACCAAACAGTCATGAACTTTGAACCCTGCATTTTGGTTATTTGAAAATCTTGTGGCAGATTGTCCCCTTTGGGATTTCTAAATAAAAAAATTCTATGATGGTAAACCTGCGAGATTTGGTGGGCTTTTGTCCTCTAATTTCTTTAGGCTGGGTGGTACACTTTGATTTGTGCAAGAACAGAATGAAACTTTTCTCTGATTTTGGCTGGGTAGTGAGGAAGATGTCGCGTGGTCTAATAGGAAAACCATTTCTCCATCAAAAATTTTTGCCAGGTGGCATATTTTTGTTCAGGTGGAAAACACTGAAAAATTTGTTTGGGCCAGGTGGGCTGCCAGGTTAAAACAGCATGTGGAGAACACTGCGAGTATGAGTGTTTATGTAAGTTCAGTTATGGCATGATGACCCAAGGAATAGATTTTATTTCTGTACATGTTTAGTGAAAGATGGTTAGTGGTAAAATAAAAAGAGATGCAATCTTATGATCTTGTGATTATGAAGTTGGACATACATGTATAGGTCTACATGTAGGCCTGGTTAAACCGAGTATCACATGTGGTTTTCCAGTGCTACTTCTTAATCTTATTTGTAAAATTCTTCAGGTCAATTACAATAGACAGTGCTCTCTTTCTCAGCCTTTGAATTACCGGTATAATATGTGTATGATATCTTGGTAGTTAGTTTGATGTGTCTTTCTTCGTTATGTTTATTTGACAGTTGTTTGAATTTGGTGTCATTGGTGTGATGGACGTAGTTACGATATTACCCGATAGATGTCAGGGTGATCACTTAGTTGGTTTGTAAATTGGTCCAAAGAGGTGTACAAGTATCTAAACTGTCTTGAATTTTATTTTAGGCTGGGAGATCTACTATGTTGTGAAACATGCCCTGCTGTTTACCATTTGACCTGCGTTGATCCACCAATGGAAGAGGTCCCAGAAGATGACTGGCTGTGTGGTGTCTGCAAGGCTCACCAGTTGGAGGGTGTCATTGACTGTGTGTCTGAATTGGAGAAGAGTGGTATGATGAGTCGACACGATCCACTTGGTTTTGACCGTCATGGAAGGAAATACTGGTTCTTTTCAAGGAGACTTTTTGTGTAAGTTATTTCCTTCACTGAGTCTCCATGATGTACAGAATGAAATAAAATCCTCCGAATTGTGTGGAAAACAGAAATTTTTCCATAAAACATATTCCAGCAAGTGTACTGTATCAGTAAATACATGTAAACACACCAGTTGGGAGGACCGTTCAGCACCTAATTTTTTGTTCCATTTCAGTGAGGGAGACAATGAAGTGTGGTATTACTCATCAAAGTATCAGTTTGAGGAATTAATGGAGAATTTGGATCCAACAAAATGGGAACTCCCTCTGGTGAGGGCAATTGAAGATGTCAAAGAAGACATTATCAAGCAGATGGATATCACAGAAAAATTAACCAACAATGCTCGTGGAATTAAACAGTCTGTTCTGGCATCGGAAAATGGTGAGTGAGATGATTTGATCAATGTCACTTGCAGATAGGCTTCGTTCTGAGATGCAAAGATGTCATAATTTGGGGAAAAAATCTAGTCTTATTTCATCAAGTGATTGTCATTGGGGTTGCTGATTGGCATTGATTTGGACACTCGACATCTGTTTGAAAACTTTATTTCCAGCTGTAGTGAAGAAGATTCAAGCTGAAAGAGCAGCAAGGAGGGCTCAAGAAGCACTTGAGAAACAGAAAACTGAAGAAACTAAGGCATTGGAAGAAGGAAAGAAAGATGAGGAATCGCAATCAACCAAGGAAGAAGGTACTATAATATTGTCAGTGTTTTCACCAGAGGGTACTAGGGTATGGAATCTGTACCCTCAAAGTACAAAGTCAAAAGGCGTCATTTTTAGCTCACTGGGGTGAGCTATTACGATGGTGCAGCGTCCGTCGTCGTCGTCCGTCGTTGTCCGTTAGCAGGGCACGTTTCGTAACCGCTGGAGCTATTGATCTGAAACTTGGTACATATACACCCCAGAGGGGAACATCCAGTATGATGACCATTGCAGAAACTGCCATAAGTGAGTGTCTTTTTTACATCTATCAACTTTATTTTTGAATTTTGTAAATTCCCAATATTCATTTCAGGGATCAAAGTTAGTATTCTGAAAAAGCAGATTTTGGTCGAACAGGCCAAAAAATCAAGTCGCATGTAATAAAAAATGCATTACAACATCAATTTTTTGGTTGCACAGAGCAAAATCCAAGTATCATTTTAGACCAAACAGTCATGAACTTTGAACCCTGCATTTTGGTTATTTGAAAATCTTGTGGCAGATTGTCCCCTTTGGGATTTCTAAATAAAAAAATTCTATAATTTGTTGTGGAAACAGTGCTTTGTTGTGTAGTGGTACAGTAAATGATGGTAAACCTGCGAGATTTGGTGGGCTTTTGTCCTCTAATTTCTTTAGGCTGGGTGGTACACTTTGATTTGTGCAAGAACAGAATGAAACTTTTCTCTGATTTTGGCTGGGTAGTGAGGAAGATGTCGCGTGGTCTAAAAGGAAAACCATTTCTCCATCAAAAATTTTTGCCAGGTGGCATACCGGTATTTTTGTTCAGGTGGAAAACACTGGAAAATTCGTTCGGGCCAGGTGGGCTGTCAGGTTAAAACGGCATGTGGAGAACACTGCGGCATGTGGAGAACACTGCAGTATGAGTGTTTGTAAATTCAGTTATGGCATGATAACCCAGGGAATAGATTTATTTACTGTACATGTTTAGTGAAAGATGGTTACTGGTACAATAAAAAGAGATGCGATCTTATGATCTTGTGATTATGAAGTTGGACATAAGGCCTACATGTACATGTACAAATGTAGGCCTGATTAAACCGAGTACTACATGTAGTTTTCCAGTTCTACTACTTATTTGTAAAATGCTTCAGGTCAATTACAATAGACAGTGCTCTCTTTCTCAGCCTTTGAATTATAATATGTGTATGATATCTTGGTAGTTAAAATGTAGTTTGATGTGTCTTTCTTCGTTATGTTTATTTGACAGTTGTTTGAATTTGGTGTCATTGGTGTGATGGACGTAGTTACAATATTACCCGATAGATGTCAGGGTGATCACTCATGAGTTGGTTTAGTAAATTGGTCCAAAGAGGTGTACAAGTGTCTAAACTGTCTTGAATTTTATTTTAGGCTGGGAGATCTACTTTGTTGTGAAACGTGCCCTGCTGTTTACCATTTGACCTGCGTTGATCCACCAATGGAAGAGGTCCCAGAAGATGACTGGCTGTGTGGTGTCTGCAAGGCTCACCAGTTGGAGGGTGTCATTGACTGTGTGTCTGAATTGGAGAAGAGTGGTATGATGAGTCGACACG
The DNA here is from genome assembly GCA_002633025.1 of Notospermus geniculatus. NCBI lineage: Eukaryota > Metazoa > Nemertea > Pilidiophora > Heteronemertea > Lineidae > Notospermus > Notospermus geniculatus. Next base: position 125,155 of record NMRB01002018.1, on the reverse strand, counting down.
ATCCGCTTGGTTTTGACCGTCATGGAAGGAAATACTGGTTCTTTTCAAGAAGACTCTTTGTGTAAGTTATTTCCTTCACTGAGTCTCCATGATGTACAGAATGAAATAAAATCCTCCGAATTGTGTGGAAAACAGAAATTTTTCCATAAAACATATTCCAGCAAGTGTACTGTATCAGTAAATACATGTAAACACACCAGTTGGGAGGACCGTTCAGCACCTAATTTTTTTGTTCCATTTCAGTGAGGGAGACAATGAAGTGTGGTATTACTCATCAAAGTATCAGTTTGAGGAATTAATGGACAATTTGGACCCAACAAAATGGGAACTCCCTCTGGTGAGGGCAATTGAAGATGTCAAAGAAGACATTATCAAACAGATGGATATCACAGAAAAATTAACCAACAATGCTCGTGGAATTAAACAGTCTGTTCTGGCATCGGAAAATGGTGAGTGAGATGATTTGATCAGTGTCACTTGCAGATAGGCTTTGTTCTGAGATGCGAAGATGTCATAATTTGGGAAAAAATTTCATCAAGTGATTGTCATTGGGGTTGCTGATTGGTATTGATTTGGACACTCTCGACATCTGTTTGAAAACTTTATTTCCAGCTGTAGTGAAGAAGATTCAAGCTGAAAGAGCAGCAAGGAGGGCTCAAGAAGCACTTGAGAAACAGAAAACTGAAGAAACTAAGGCTTTGGAAGACGGAAAGAAAGATGAGGAATCGCAATCAAACAAGGAAGAAGGTACTATAATATTGTCAGTGTTTTCACCAGAGGGTACTAGGGTATGGAATCTGTACCCTCAAAGTACAAAGTCAAAAGGGAGACCCAGATTGCTCATAACTGATATCTACCTCCCTCTGTCATTAGACTATTATGTCCAACCCAGTGAGCACATGGTCCATGGACCATTTCATCTTTTTATTCATGGAATTTTTGTGTATTTCTGAAAATTCCATACCCTCAAAACAATTTCTGATGGAAACCCTGATCATATTCTCAGTTTTGACATATTGGTTTTAGCTATCAAAGGGTATTTTTTATAGAGGGTAATATTCCTTCTCTTAACAAAATAAATGCATAAAAGACTTGAAAAACTCATTTTTCGTATGTCCCCACAGGTAAAGAAGATGACTTGGTTCCACCGAAAGAAGGGAGTGACAGTCCAGTAGGGCATTCTGAACAGAATTCAGGGGACAAGGAAATGGAACAGGGAGATAAAGACACTGCAGAGAAGGGAGAAGAGGCTACAAAAGATGATGGGCTGCCTGGTCCTTCTGGTGATGCGATCCAGAAACCACATGAAGATATGGCTGAGTCAGTTGCTGACACAGACACATCAGATAAGCAGAAACCACATGAAGACACGGCTGAATCAGTTGCCGAAACAGACACGTCAGATAAGCGGGTTGAAGTTAAGATGGAAGTTGATGCTGATGCTGGGACGACTGCAGAGAATGATGCTTCAGAAATGATGAAGTCTGATACAGTTCAGGCATCTGTAACAACTGTACGTAAAAATTGGTCAAGCATTACTCAAATAATTTCGTGTAGTGACTAAGAATTGATCTCTTAAGCAGTACTGATATTCCCTTTTTACGGGGTCTTCCTCAGGAACTTTCTAGTAGAGATCCCAGAAGTGAATGAGCTGTGAGAAGTGAATTACTTCTTTGATCTCTACTGGAAAGTGCCTGAGGCAGACTCGGGTTGAGGTGAAAATTTGCAAAATTCGGAGACAACTTTACTTATACTTGTCATTTTGTGTGTCGTTTTTTTGTGCTGTATTTTGGATATCTTCCCTTTTGAGAGTAGAAATACTGTTTATCGTTTTGGCAGCACATAGGCTCAGTGGTTGAGCGTCAGACTCAAGCTAGAGAGATCATGGGTTTGTTTCCCGACTGAGTCCCCACTTTGTATTCTCAACTGATCTGAAAGGACCAAGTGGTGCGCTGATAAGCTGTTTCTTGATTTCCTCAGAAAATTTTTTGGAGAGAGTGGGTTAGGCCTAATATGTGTGGAGCCCTTCGAGAATGTAGCACAGTGAAAAGGGCTGAGCTCCATATTATTATTATTTATACTACTGATGCCAACTACCAGTACTATTCTCTGTACAGTACGATAAGACTTTTTGGCAAAATTTCACTTTTGCTTTCCAGGCGGAGTCCACTACCACTACCACAGCAACTGAGACCACAACAGAAAGTACTACAGTGAGTCAGTTGCAGGGTGGGTCTGATACTTTGGCAAAGAACATGGAGGTAGTTGAAACTACCACAACTACCACTACAACCACAACAGTTAAAGTATTACAGGTCAGTGCTGGAGCACGCGTCGAAAAAGCAAATGAAGAGCCAGAAAAAATGGATGTCGACACGGCTATTGTGAAAAAAGAAATAGAAGAAGATGAGAAAGGAGGTGAACCTGAGAAGGACAAAGTTATGGCAGACAAAGATGCAAGTGGTGAAAAGATGGAAACTGAGGAAAAATCAGGAACGGAGAAGACACATGCTGTTGATGAATGCGGTGATGGGGAAAAGCTAGATACTGAATCTGAGGGCACAAATGGCGAAACAGCATCGAACTCGCGAGCAACTTCAGAGGCATCACAAGGTAAACGTTTTCGGCTACAGAAATTATTTTTAAAGCCACACTGTTTTGAATTCAGAAAGTCCTTGTCCTCCGACGTTAGTGTAGTGTGAAATGTTCTAAGCTCTATCTGAATACATTAGAGCTCTGCCTGCAGGTTTTTCGATGTGTGGTGAAAACTAGGGCTTGATTCTTTGAAGTACGTACCAAGCAAGCATTTTGGGGACTTGCACGAGGCTGTGAGACCTCTACCTTCACTCTCCTAATACTTTGAAAATTCCGTAAAATTTAATACAGAGGGGCTTTAAGGTTATATTCCTGCAATATATGCTGTTGTCATTTCATACAGACTGCAGCCAACACTTGTTCAAGAAAAGGAGTTGAAGTTAAGAGCACTGCAAGTGATTTTCTCGTCGTATGTCACATTTTGAATGAAATTTCACGCATCATTTCTACTTTTAACAGATAGAAGAATGATTACAAGATATCGAACAGGATCTCTGGTGCCAAAGCAGTTTCCTGATTCAATAGTTTCCACCACTGCTAGTGTAAAAATGACCAGCAAAAACAACATCATATCAGTGAATACCAGTACCAGTACCAGTACCAGTGTCAGCAATGCCAATGCTTCAGCATCAGATGAGTCTGTTCTTGTCATCAACAAAAATGGCGACATAACGCGTGTCACAAAAAGCAAGACGTCCTCCGCAGCTTCTACCACTACGACAACTACAACGGTGAAAACTGAGCAATTCAAATTAGGTATGCTGTCTTCTGATAGGCAACTTATTGTAGGCCTAATTTTGTTTAGCCCATTAGTTCTCAACTGTCCCGATGTGTCCCCTTGTATACATGTATCTTCTTAATCATTTTGATCTGTCAGCACTCTCCAGTGCTGATCAGTTCTTCAGAACGTCAGATGTCCTCAAATCATTTAGCTATTGCTACTTTGGATCAATCAGAATATGTGAGCTTTGATAAATTTGATAAACTTTGATAAATTTATATTGTTCTGAAAAATGGTGCTGTACAAAAGGGAATTTATTCACAAAGTTTCTGTAACTTTATGAATGCGCAGCTCTTTTGTGGGGGAGAAAGTGAACAAAAGATTGCTTGCACACGTAAAGTTGTGACAGCTTCATGGACACAATCTCTGAATTTTGCCGGTGCATTTGGGAGTACCTAGCCAATCGAAATCTTCTTTGAGAATATGCTGGCGTCACAATGAGAATGATCATTCATGAGAGATAATGATTTAAACTCATTTACAAATTGTGTTGCTGTTATCTGTTGATATTTGCATGATGTACATGTATCTTTCAGGTATGGAGGGAAATTACAAGCAGTATCAGAATCAGTACACCACCAATCACCTTGCGCTAAACAAACACCAACACAATGAAGATCGTGACAAGCGTCGCTATCTTTCTCACAAGTTTAGCCTGACGCCAGCAAGTGAGTTCAAATGGAACGGTGCCATTTATGGAAGCAAGGCCTTGTGCGTGGCAACGCTGAAGCTCAGCATTACTCAACTAGAAAGCAACATCCCTGGATCGTTCCTTCATCCTAATTGGCCCCTCCATCAGAAGATCTGGTTATCGGCGGTACAGATGTGCGACACTCCTCAGGACTTCGGCATGGCGTTAGCAATTCTGGAGACGAGTATCAAACCGGTACTTTTCACCTCCGTGTGGCATGAACAGTTAGGTAAGTTAGCTTTCTCTTGCTCTGCTGAGGATTCTCTGTGATTCAATTCAGATGTTTTAGGGACTGTAGCAAAAGTATGTGAAGCCAAAAAAGACTAAATGATTTAGTCTCTCAGCTGACCCCCTCCCTCCCCCCGAGAGACTAAATTTGGCCAACTTTGGCTTCAACCTGGTCAGCAAGTAAATATGTCCAAGATGATTCTTGGGATCATGTAGAGAGGGCTACCTTTGGTACCATAGCCATGATTATTGCAAGTTAAGTGATGTAATTATAGAATGAAATGCCACTTTCCTCCCCTCAAAGAAGACCTATCTAGATGTATCTGCATGAGCCCTGAATTTTATACCAGCTATTGTAAAAAGAATAAAATCTGACTCTGATATTTGATAATGACGAAGTTTGAATATCGGAAGATCGTTTTCATCCATTGCAAAACATTTTATGGGTGAAGCCACTTTTTATGAACAAGACGAAATGACCCTTGGACCGCCTCCCCCCCAAACGAAAAATTTAGTCTTTTTTGGCTTCAAAATACTTTTGCATGGTATATACCGGTCTTTAAAAGTCTTTAAAAGTCCATAAATTTGAGATTTTGATTTTATGGCCATAAAAG
>NMRB01002018.1:73024-101418 GCA_002633025.1 Notospermus geniculatus | reverse complement strand
GGGCTACTTTATAAGATAACTCATGAACGAGAGGAGGTAATGCTATCAAATTTTCAGGGTTGACAGAAAAGTACCTTGGCAAGAACCCTATTGATTTCTGGCTTCATCAGATATTTAGAAAGTGTTTGTTGGGTATCTGATGGGTTTTCCCCGTGGACAAAATTAGAACATACCGAGATCCTTGTGTTTGTCTTAGCTCTCTACTGGCATGGGCTCATGTGACACTGGCTGACCCACTTTTGGCAGACTGATGACAGCAGTCTGCATCTATTGTCTATCCATCACATCCAATAGTAAACATAGGACATGAAAAGTATTAATGATTTCTGAGGCAGTGTTTTTGGTTCTGGTACTGGCTATTTTTTGAGGGGGGAGGGTGGCAAAGTTTTGGTTCATTGCAAGTTGATTACAGCCATAATCTGTTTGTGAGTATCAAGGGGAGTCATAAACTGGGGAAAAATATCACCACAGCTCTGTTTGGTCAAAGTAGGTGAGCTGTTTTCCACTCAGCCTCCTTCAATCTAAACCTGCTACCTTACACTCCACTCCCTTTGTGCTAGTGGGCAGTCTTCAGAATTGACTGGTAAGTCAATTCTAGTTGACCTTGAGTGTTCTAAGTTGGTGTGACAATGGTCCTTCGCAAATTTTGTCGGCCTGGACATCTATCACTGGTTCACTGCAACGAGGACACGTAAAATAACAGTAGCTTGAATGTTTTAACCCTAAATTGATATTATCTAGGTACCCAGTATGTGTACAGCAAATTTCTGCTTGTTCAAACTTCAAATATGGCCGCTAGTCGGCCATCTTGAAAATGGATTTCAGCCCTTATCAAATGAACAATACCAGGAAGAATGTTCGAATCTAGTGTGAATATACCAAAATGCCCTTTACCCTCCACCACAAAACCAGTCCGCCGGAAGTCGCATGGAAAATGAGCCCAAACATACTGAGATGACACCAGGAGATGAAGAAAGAAATAGAATCACTCAGTCGTCACAACAGACAGACAATACTGAAATTGACAGGTAATTCGGTCCCAACCTCAGAGCGACTTCCGACTGGTTTTGTGGTGGAGGGTCACATATGCGAAATTTTTGCTCTCTCAGAATTCAAATTAATTTGGCCACCAGAGGGCCATCTTGAAAAATGTACTTTGCCCATATCACATGAACAATGCCAGCTAGAATTAATTAAAAGGTTTAAGGTTTTTGCGTTCCCTTTGATGAAATGGACAAAATATTACTACATACATATGTTGAGTGGGTTAGGACTCGTCAATGTGTCGGTATGTAGGTATGTTGATTTGGGTCAGTTTGGTCAGAGATGATAACTGAATCCGAGTGAAGTGCCGAGCAACGGCCATGGTTGTTTGAGATGTGCCCATGTCTGTGTAGCCCAGCGGTGTAGCAGAGGAGAAAGTCCGAGGAATGCAAGTCCGTCATAATAACCTGATTCTGTGGTCGTGATCGATGGGGTCATATGAATAAAGACTAGCAACCCTTTTTTGGATTTTGCAGTGCAAATGCACTATGCTACGCTGTAAAAATCCGAAGTAAAAGCATTTGCTAGCTTTTATTCATATCACCCATGGGTCTCTGTAGCCATCCTAGGCCCTCGTTGAACAATAATTCCAGGGGACTTACATTCCTATCACACCGCCCCAGCGTTTATTTGCATCTCACGTAGAGCAAGGCGCATACTAGAGTATTGGCGGCAAAATAATCTCCATGCGGCAGGGGTGTTTTTAAAGTCGACTGACCCATCGCTGTTGGACCCGTCATTCAGCAGGGTCAGTCGACTTTGGAAACACCCCTACCTCATGGAGATTATTTTGCCATCAATGTGCGCCAACACCTAAAACGAGGAGTGGTTCGAAACTGCCAGGGAGTTTAATATCTGTGGTTATCAGATGAAATAAAGTTCAGAAAATATAAGCACAGGGAATTTTGTTCATGAATCCATCAAATAAATTAGTTGCGCTCCACAACAACTTGTTCCGCCACGGTAGTGAGGCTGTAGTATTTCGGGGTAGGCTACCATGTGTTCAGACGATAATATCCGAAAAACAAGTCCGTCTGTTATTCCTCAGCTTTTGCTATGGATATCGATAAATGCCCTTCTCTACTCGGTCCCAGTATCCAACGCGAAAATATTCCAGCCTTACATGTATGTACATGTGTATTATTCAAGAACGTAAAAACGTATTCAAGAATTTAGATTTATATCAAGAATTTGAAAATATTCAAGAATTTAAAGAAGTATTCGTTTATTTTCGTCAGACGCTAACTGCATGGACAAAAACGCCGCGGTATAGCGGAATGCAGGCGCGGATCCAAGAGGGGCGCGCCCCCTTTTGGCCAACAAATCTGTAAAATCATCGACCGTGAAATTCTGGAATGTGGAACAAATCTTTGAAATTCACCGCAGATTTCAATGTTCAGTAGCACAGGGCGCCCCTCTTTCCCCAAATCCTGGATCCGCCCCTGGATTGGTGACCGACTTCTACTCTGGTTTCGAAAGAACCTAAAAGCGTCGACCTTCAGACATCACTCGATTGACTCCACTGAAAGACTTGGGGGAATACAGTGGCGTTCATCAAATAGGCTGGTGGTCTATCGTGTTCTACCTGCGGGTAGGCCTACTTTGGAAGTGCCTTTTGGTCGTTTTCCACGAGGCGTTTGCGGGCGCGGAAGAGGAGGCGGGCGCGGGTGGAAAAAATCGATCCAACGTATTTCCCTTTATAGCTGTTTCATTCGCATCCGCGCCCGCCACCGAAACCGCGTCCGCAAACGCCCGCCACCGAAACCGCGTCCGCAAACGCCTCGTGGAAAAGCAGCTTAAAGTCACTCTCACACGTGCGACAGTTGGCCTGCGTTTAATTGCGATAGACAATCGCAGGCGTACTGTCGCAAATTAACGCAAACTATCGCAGACCTTGCGATAATAGCGAGTTTTCGGAAATCCCCCGAAACGCCAATGCGAACGCCAATCCCATTGTTCGATGTCACGAAGAGAGCAGCGAACAATAGGATAGACGTCCGCGTCCGCGTTTCGGGGGCTTTGCGAAAACTCCCTAATATTGCAGGCAATCGCGTACAATCGTGAAATTTTGGAAATGTTCAAAAAATTTAACCTTGTCGCAAAACTTATCGCAAAGCAACCGCAGATTGTCGCAAAATAGGTATCGCACAATGTCGCAAAAAATCGCTTATAACCCCAAATTATCGGTGTCGACTGAAGAGGCTGCAGACAGAAAACCCGTATTGTCGCAAGATTGTCGCAGCTATAATCGCAGATTGTCGCAAACAACCGCAAGTGAACGTTAAGTTTACGACAATTCTGCGATACGGCTGCGACACGTAGACTGCGACAAATCTGCGATAATTTCTGCGATTGTTTGCGTAACGTAGAAAAATCGAAAAATCGCACGCAAATGGGGAGGTACATGTAGCCTAATTTTTTTTACCATTTGATGGCGCTGCGCTGCGACCGTATCCACTTTTCCACTGTGACGTTGTACAGAACGTCAACGTCACACTGCCGTGACGTTGTGGCTTCATGCTCGCACCTCACATTGCTACGGAGATGACGTCCTGAAGACAATGAAAAGGCCTGGTTTGGTCGCAGCGACATCTTTCCGTGCAGAAGTGGCGACCCCCTCATTGTCGCACGTGTGAGAGCGGCTTTAGTGACCACCGCCGTGGTGGTCAAGACCTTGAATAAAGCTTGACTCACGTTTTTTTTTCATGCAGTTCACCTTTAATGCCTGAGTTGTTTCATGTTCAGTCTCGCGGGGCCCAAGCCGACCCCAAACAGGTCGATTCTTTTCATCGTGGATTTTACGCTCTTTTCAGGGAATGTCCACCCGTCCGTGTCTTATTCAACCAATTAAGTCAATTTTGATCACTATAGCAACGAATTATTTCAAAACCTAGTCTTATGTAATGAATATATGCCATAATGTGTGTGGTTGACTATTCAATACGCGTCCCAGCAAGATCTGACCGACACTGTACACTGCCACGACACATACCGTTCAATAAAACATTATTACTTGAAGAAGGAGCTATATTAAGTAAGTACAGAAATTTTTTTTTTGTGTGGTACCTGTAGAGTAATACAAAGTGATAGGCCTTTTAAGCCCCTGTACATAAACCAACCCTGTCCCTCAACCAAAAGGTATTTCGACTCAAGTGGAGCGACTGTGGGCGGGAAAATCTCACAAAAACGCATGTGTGGTAAAACACTAGTAAAAACACTAGGCCTACCTGAGTCATAGGGAAACAACGAACAGGTAGGCCCTATATTGGGGAAAATTTTCATGAGATTGCTACCCCTGAGTGAAGGATCTCTCTCCGGTGTGATATGCCTCCATCTTCCTGATGACCCTCTGCATGGTTTGTCACAGGATAAGGGTCGTGGTCTCTCCAGTTCAATGGTGCCGCTTAATCCGTAAATATGTAGCCTATAGTTGGGTTGGGGACATCCTATATCGGGGGCATTAGATTCTATTACACCCTGTACTCACAATTGGTTACACCGCCGGTAGGCCTACCGTACAAACACATTTTCATTAGTCAACCTTGTCATCGAAGGGGCCTCTCTGACCCGGGGGATTATCTTTCCAGTCACATCAACCCCAGATAAATTTCGTTTCAAACTGTAACAGAAGGATGAACAGGCCTATAGTAAAACCTAATCAGTATGATAAGGGTGGTAATCAGTGGTATAAACCTGACATTTTTTTAGCTTTATTCTTCTGTAAGGCGGGTACAGGTGTAAAAGAATCTAATGTCCCCCGATATGTGATGTGCCCAACAATAGCCTACAATGGATGAAGCGGCACCATTGAATTGGACTCTAGAGAGACCAAGACCCTTAAACCTGTGACAAACAATGCAGGGGGACACCAGGAGGGTGGGGCAATTAGATTCTATCACACCTGTATGTCTTGTGAGACGTTTCATTTCTTGTCTTTTCAGCATGGTGACGCGAAAGTACGTCCTCAGCGTCGGCGTGTTCCTGTTGTTGGCGGGGATCATCTACTACCAGCTACTCATTGATACATCATTTATTGGAATCCCATATTTCAACCGAAGAAGTAAAGGCTACCCCTCACCTCTGTTGAGAAAAGCCAGCGGATCTGAACCGACTCTGGTGTCGACGAAAACGGGCGATGTTTTCGCCGAGCTCGGGGATTGCGCTTCTTTCATCGCTGATGCCCCTATTCATGGCATCTGGTCGCAGCGTCCGAACTCGGGGAATATTTCTTCTGATCCGTTAGATGCCGTTTTCCAACACGGGATATTTATCAATGGTAATGTTAAATTGACTCCAAGAAAGAGGAAAAAGGAGGATGCGAAGTATGTCGTTCCGAATACACAACACTATGCCTGGTATTCTACGAAATCGAGAAACAGCAAATCGCATTTTCGTTTCCATCACTATCTGAGTGTCCTCAGTGCTCAGAAGTTCAACAAGCCTGACTGTGTCTATTTCTGGTATGAAGAGGAACCAACCGGAGATCTGTGGCAACGGCTGAAGGAGAAGGTACCGAATTTAATCCTGGTGTATCGAGAAGGTCCGACGTCAATATACGGGAAGAAGATCGATGTTCCAGAGCACAAATCGGACGTAGTTCGTCTCGAGGCAGTGCTCAGATATGGCGGTCTCTACACGGATTTAGACGTCATCGTCCTCAAGCCATTCACAGATCTTCGTGTTCATGATATGACCATGGGATACGAATCCGTTGGCGACCGAAGCAACTGGCTCTGTAATGGAATAATGCAAGGGAAAGCGAATAACAGCTTTTCGCGGATATGGCACAAAAATTACACGTATTTCAATGATGCACAATGGGGCGCACATTCTGTGGTACTGCCGGCAACGTTAGCTAGGGAATACCCAAAGTTGATTCACACTGAGATCGACACTTTCAATCGGCCTAATTGGCAAGAAAGGGCGTGGTTGTATGACGAGGGGAAGATATGGAACTGGAGCAAAAACTACGCAGTTCATCTTTGGTTCAGGTTCCACAACAAGGACCATAATGTCAACGACATCAAATCCATCAACACAACCATGGGGCAGTTGTTTCGATTTATTGTCTACGGTCGTAAAGAGTTGATAGGGAGGAATGAGACAGTGACGGAATACAGGTTATGATCAGATTGAAAAATTCCGGGAATCGACTGAGAAGAAGGCATGATGTGTCTTGCCCGAACACCCAGAGTCCGGTCCAGACTGCACCTTATTACAACCATGACAACTGCACCAGGTTCCCTGCGGACGGTGCGGGGAGAACTCGCGCAGGGGCCGATTTAGGGGGGCACAGCCCCCCTTAAAGTCCTAGTTCCATCAAAAAATTGACTACACAGATTATTACTGAAGTGTATAGAACACATAAATAGACATATTTTGCTTTTCCTTTTATCAAATTTGGACGAATAGTTTGGGAGATATCGAGGAATATGTGTGTGAAAATGCCAGAGCTATTTTCCGTACAGTGAGGAATCGAAAATGCTAATCTATGCATATGCCATTGCAGGGATAAATGAAATCAAATCTGAGCCATCCAATGTGGAGATAAAGTGCGTTTTCATATTGACATATTCACTAATGGACAAATTTCTGACTTCATTAGTTCACATGAATAGTTGCCTAAGTCGATTACAGCACTAAAATGCATGCTCACTCGTTTAGACATAACAGTGTAATGACAGAACTTCACATGCACATAAAGGTCATCTAGAGGGAGCCACATAGCACATTTGAGCGCTCTGGGTCAAGTCGTTCCTGAGTTAAAGCACATTTCATGATTTTCGGGTTACGCCACCTGGTGGCAATATTGGAAGTTTAATCAGGCCGAAATTTGACGTGCTTGTAAATTTAATGTCACCTAGAGAGAGGTAAATATCAAGTTTGAGCACTCTGGGTCAAGCTGAGTTATAGCACTAGGATGATTTTCAGGTTACGCCACCTGGCGGGCCATATTGGGTGTCCGATTGGACCGAAACTCGGTAGTTTTGAAGGTACCCCTCTAATACATGTTTATGCAAGATATGAAGATGCTCGGAGGACCTGTGGCAGGTTCGTCACGTTTGTCGAACTTTGACCTCTGTGACCTTGAAAAGTAGGTCAAATCAAAAACCCGTTATATATGTTAATATGTATCCTAATTAGACACCTATGATAAAAATTTGGAGATGATCCAGTCATTATAGTCAGGAGTTATTGCACTTTGTGTGTTTTTGGTTTTGGCCACCTGGAGGCCAAGCCAAGAATCGAATCGGACCGAAACTTGGTGTCATAGGTCATCTGACCTAGGGGTATATATGTACCAAGTTTCAGATCAATAGCTCCAGCGGTTACGAAACGTGCCCTGCTAACGGACGACGACGACGGACGACGACGACGGACGACGGACGTCGCATGATGGTAAAAGCTCACGAGTGAGCTAAAAAGTAGGCGAAACCCACTGAACCCACTGTCGCGTTTTCGATTGGGCGTTGGCCTGCCATTTTCACAGGCAAAAGGCAATCAGACTGATTTCTACCATTGGAAAAGTCGCATCAAATTTGGCCTGTGAAATCGCCGCATTTTTTGTCACTCTCCGCCACCAAAATCGCGTCAGTGGGTATAGGCCTTTATGGCGGCAGGTGATGTTTTTTGTGCCTCAGCTGCCTGAAAAACGCATATTTTGTCATCCCCATTTTCGAAAATCTTCTGGGAGGCCCCTTTCCAGAAATCCTGGATCCGCCCTGTCACGCACCAAACACTAACGCCGTGAATTTGGCTCCGAACCAGACTCTCGAGGGATTTTTCAGTTCTCGAACGAGGAAAGGAATTGGCCTTCTGCGACAGCCCCGACCGCAGCGGCAAGTTGTGATCATGGGACGGGGGGCTACCTATGCCGACTTTATTGACGCTCTTTGAAAACAAGCGTCCTAACATATTCATGACAAAAAGTGACTAATTGATTTCAACGAAATGTTTTAGCTACAACCTTTATGCTCCCGTTCTGTGAAAGAATTGTTCATTTTGACCAATTACGATGGAGTTANTACGAATCCGTTGGCGACCGAAGCAACTGGCTCTGTAATGGAATAATGCAAGGGAAAGCGAATAACAGCTTTTCGCGGATATGGCACAAAAAGTACATGTATTTCAATGATGCCCAATGGGGCGCACATTCTGTGGTACTGCCGGCAGCGTTAGCTAGGGAATACCCAAAGTTGATTCACACTGAGATCGACACTTTCAATCGGCCTAACTGGCAAGAAAGGGCGTGGTTGTATGACGAGGGGAAGATATGGAACTGGAGCAAAAACTACGCGGTTCATCTTTGGTTCAGGTTCCACAACAAGGACCATAATGTCAACGACATCAAATCCATTAACACAACCATGGGGCAGTTGTTTCGATTTATTGTCTACGGCCGTAAAGAGTTGATAGGGAGGAATGAGACAGTGACGGAATACAGGTTATGATCAGATTGAAAAATTCCGGGAATCGACTGAGAAGAAGGCATGATGTGTCTTGCCCGAACACCCAGAGTCCGGTCCAGACTGCACCTTATTTAGGGGGGGGGCACAGCCCCCCTTAAGGCCTGAACCCACTGTCGCGTTTTCACGCGGCCGCGATTGCGCGCGTTGGCCAGTCATTTTCACACTAGGCAAAAGGCCGCAATAAAACTGATTTCTACCATTGGAAACGTAGCATCAAATTTGGCGTTTGAAATCGCCGCGTTTTGTCACTCTCAGCCACAAAAATCGCGTCAGTGGGTAGGCCTTTTAATATGGCAGCAGAGTGATGTTTTTTGTGCCTCAGATATGTCAGATGCCTGAAAAACGCATACATGTATTTTGTCATCCCCATTTTCGAAAATCTTCTGGGGGCCCTTTTCGGACCCTTTCCGCATCCAGGATTTGAAATCCTGGATGCGCCCTGTCACGCAGACCAGACACTAACGCCGTGAATTTGTCTCGGAACCAGACTCTCGAACAAGGAAAGGAATTCGCCTTTCCGCGACAGCCCCGACCGCAGTGGCAAGTTGTGATCATGGGTTTTCACACCAGACCAACTACTTATGCTCAGAAACTGTGAGAGGTAAAGTGATTTGTTGAGTTGTATGCTCGCAGTGGTCTGTACGGGCCGCTGAATATTCGAACTGAGAACAAGATGGCAGCCTCCAGGCTTCATTTTGACGGCCAGTATGGCGGCCGTGTGACGTCAGTGAAGAACCTCTAATTACAGTTTGTAATGCTAACTTTTAATGTCCACAGTTGGTTTTTCCTTGTTCTCTTTTGAAAGAAAAAATGTTGACCCAGCCGGGAATCGATCCCGCGCTTTGTTATCTCTGTTCCACCGGCCACCGAACTTGTTGGAAGACGTTTCATGTTTTCTCTTATTCGTAGTATTATTACGTAAGGCCTACGTCTATGAAAAACACAAATCATGTCTCTGTCAGCTGGCTCGTTGGCCGAGTGGATCGAGTGGTAGATTACAAATCAGAAAGTCGACGGTTCGAATCTCGTCTAAATGGTGACTTTTTTTTCTTTGAGTAGTGTAAAGCAAGGTTCATCGACATTGGCACACGGATCTCTGACACGAATCCGATACGTGTCCGACACGGTCAGAAAAAAATATCCGTACGGAAAACGGATGTCCGTGGAGAGTTTCCGCATCGTGCATTCATGCACTGGCGTGCGGTCTTACCGTTCAGCAGGAGGAGGATGCTGTTACCGCACACTGTGCATACAGCATTGAATCATGAACAAATATTGCAGTTCTATTCACTTTATGCCATAAACGAACCGACTGTAACGAAAAGGCCGTGCAACGAAACGACCAGATACCGTTCAAAACAGGGCTTCACATTGTGAATTTACTATCACCTCGCCCCATGAAAATCGCTATCGACGACCATATATTTGCAATTTTATTGCATCGTTATGTTGTGGGCGAGTAGGGTCCAGACATAGCTGATGGCGGACCAAGTCCATCAATTTTTCGCTTTCTTCAGTGGAAATCGGAGGCATCTTGTGCGAACTAAACAGCATGCCGTGTACGGAAAAAACGGACGAATCGCTACCTGGACCGATTACAAAAAACGGACCGCAGTGGAACCCAGTCTTCCGCATAAGAATCGGACGCCAATGAACACACTAATGTTATAACCATTTGACCGATTTTTTTGCGGACCGGACACGTGTCGGACACGGACCATTAAGAGGTATCCGGAGATGTTGACAGCTCTGTTGCCTGAAGACAAATAAGGTGGCGCCCTCCTGGCGTCGTGGGGTATATCATGTTCTGCGCCTTCGTTTGATGTGTACAGCGAGTACAACAACATGGCATGGGTTTCATTCCCTCAAATGTACACTGCAACCCTTGAGGGGGTCAAAAAGGGCCACAAATCCCGACTTTTTACCCCTTCCCATATATAAGTTCCACGGGGGCTGCAGGTGAATGAAAATATTTTGTTTTCAACATTGCTCTCATAGAGCTCGAAAATGATACCCATGATGACACCCTTTGGGTAAAAGTTTTCAAGATCCTGAATTTCGACCCTTTTTGGGCCCTTTTTTGGGTATCTAACTGCATTCAAGCAGTTTTAATTTCTTCAGAATGGTTCTTGGGTTGCGTACGTACACAAGACTATAAACCCCCTCCCCTGTATGCTTTTTTCATAGACTCCCCTCAGTGTGTACGTACTTAATGGGTGCACCCCCACACGATGCTGCATGCAGACCGAGGACATAACATTATTGCACTTGCGGAGTACCCAGCAGACTGACCATTTCAGGTACAGCTACTACAAGCCAGACACAAAACAGACAATATGTCATGCATATTACACAAAATGTGTTTTCTGTGGAGCTATAAAAACACAAAGTCACTCTTTCTGTACAAACATTTTAATAATACATTTTTGCATAAATACAAAGTCTGTAAAAATACACCTTCCATCATCTTTTTAATATGTATGTAAATACAGGGCACTTTTTTGAACAGTTCACGAACACCAAGTCTTTCTTCACATTATCATTCTTATGAACACAGCTACTGTGGTACTTGTTTCCCAACCCGGCTTCGCCTGAACTCCTCGAGATCGACACTACGGAAATCTGGAATGGGACCATAAAAATAGTGAGAGAGGTACATTGTTGACACTTTTGGCAACAGCTATAATCATAAGATGACATCTGCATCCTTTCATGTACAGTGTACTGTCATGACGTCCTGTAGTCTGAACTTTTTCTACAGGGAAATGTAGGATAAAATTTCGCAAATTAGTTTCCATGTTTTAGTCTTTTAGTGGCCAATAACCTGAAAACTGTTATCGGAAGTACATTTTCCTCTGAACTCACCTTGAAGTTTTGGATTCGGATTCTTTTCTTGATAATAAAGTGGTCCCCCTGAAATATAGGATACAGCCAACATGCAGTAAATTCCACTGAATCTAACAAAACTTTAAACCGCCCAGTAAACTATCGATAAATGTCACTGGCAGAATGAAATGGTCCATGGACCATGTGCTCACCTGTGTGAATGTACCAAAAGAACAAAATGACAAATGTAAATTGAAATGTTCCCGGGCAAGCCTTGACATGCTTGAGTTGCAGGTGCAGAGGGTACCCAGACACCTGATCACACAATGTTAGAAACTGCTACGTCAAACAGCCACGAAACGTGCCACCAAATGACAACATTTTGAACTTCGAAATCACACACAGAAGGGCTAAAAATGACATTTTCAAGTTCTTATTAGTCAAACTAAGGAACAGGTCCCCTTTACCGAAGTTTGTGTCAATAATACGCAAAGATGCAGTATCTCACCAGATCGTTCCCTTCTTTGTGATGCATTCAGCTCAAGTTGAACCCTTCCCCATGCTGAAAAGTAAGGAACCATGAATATGAAGGACCTGTCACTTGAGAATGAAAATATCCTTCCAGCTGGTACATTATATTATTATTACTGGTACCTCATGTTCAGAATACCACCAGTAGCCTGACTTATATATCAGTGTTCTCCACAACAGTTAAAAAATTGGCGGCCCGCCCCTCTTAAAAATACCGACAGCAAAATACGCCCCTCTTAAAAACAGCCTGCCCCTCTTAAAAATTCGTCCGCCCTAATATTTATGATTAGATCGCTCAATTATGCATCTCAGATGCTCAGAAAATGCATCTCAGAGCATCTAAAATCCAGACCCCCCGCCAGAAGGTGCCACGGGGTGTGATTTCGGCACCACGCCCACTGCCGCCCCCTTAGACCAAAACCTGTGGAGAACACTGATATATGTACTTTGTACCTCATGTTGGCATAAAATTACAGTCAAATAATCAATGTCAACTGTGTGTTGGTGACGGTAACCACAAGATTTCGAAATATTCTTGTACACAGAATATTATAATCATGTTTCATTCTTCTCCTGCTTTTGCACTCAACCCACATGCCACATGTAGGAGGAAAGAAAGGTGGACACTAGATGCCTCCTGCCACCTGGATTCAGATTTCGACCAGCATCCTTCGATTAAGAAATGCCACTTAAGTACTAATAGGAACGGGATGCAGGGATACTGTACACACCATCAGATATGTATCGGACACATTCTTCGTAAGCTGTTGACTCAGACACCATATTGTTCCCCATACGGTTCATAATATCAGTCTTTTTTCCATTCATTACATGACGAGGTGCACTGAAATCGAAATGAACAATCATTATTCACCAAATGAGAAGAGCTTGGAGAAATTATACTGTTCCAAGAGAAGAATAAGCAACCAAATGTGCCATTCTTCAAAACCTATTAAGAATTAATTACAGCGGAACCTCTCTATTAAGGACACGTCTGGGACTGACATATGCCGTCCTTTATTGAGAGGTGTCCTGATTACAGAGGTTAAAATTAATAGAAATGGTCAATTTGGGACTGAACTTTGGTGTCCTTAATAGAGAGGTGGCCTCCTGGCAGAGGTGTCCGTTAAGGGAGGTTCCACTGTACTGTTAATGTACTATAGGAAGGACAATTTTGTACTGAGTAGTGTTTTCCCAGGTTAACTTGATCTATAAAGCAAATGCAATTTTGTTTGCATATTTATACAGCTTCCACAACTCACCTCATAGCAGCAGCACCAGTGGGCCCAAGAGGTGAAGGCTCACGGAAATTTCGTGGATCACCAGCCCAGGTATCACGTTCGAACTGGTTTGTTGGGATGAAATTATCTGAAATTAGAAAGTGAAAGTAAGTGAAAATTTCCCACTCGCTATTTATAGAATGTAGGCCTAACAATGTATGGACCGCCTACTCCTACCCCTGTGGTAGGCATGTCAGGCCAAAATTTAGTTTACACCCTACAAATCTGGGAAGAGGCTTATATGAAAGATCTAACTTAACACAACAAAATGTTTTTTACAGAATTGAAATATCTCAATCCAGTCCAGAGTAATTGGACTTTAAAGACTGACATTCGGCCTTTATTTTTAGAAAGGCAGTTAATAGTTAATGTGAAGAAAGGTCAAAGGTCAAGTGGGACTGTGCGGCATTGTCTTAACCAACTTTGATACACTGAATATGCCATAAGTCAATCAATAGGTGCCAAATAATTAAAAGAAAATTGGCAACATGCATGATTGGAATATGCTGATAAAGATGTGTTAAGAAAAATTAAGGAAAAATGCAAATTAGTAATTAATTACCACAATTAATTACACAACAGTACTAACGCAGGCCTAATCAGATGAGCTCCTGGTCCACACAGAATGTCCTGAGAGCAGTTAAATGACTTAACAAACACAACAAAGGTTGCTGTCCACCTTTTACTTCAACAACACAAGAAAAATGGACTAATTATTTATCAATAAAAAACTAATTAATGCAAATTAAGCACTAATTAGGCCATGATCCTTTGTTCTTGTACAACTCACATTCTAATAACACCGGTACTTCTTTGGAAAGAGAGTATGATCAGGTGAGTAATAGGAAGAAAGACTGATGATGCATTGCACTAATTAAATCTGCTAATTAGTGCTATTAATTAATTAATAGTACTAATTCAGTGCCACAATCATGTGTTGGACTTCCAAACTTCGAACATCTCCTCTATATGGACCTGTGAGTTATCCTATGCTGAGAATGAATTTTTTTAATATCGGAAGGCTGACCGTGACGTCGTTTTCGCGAGTTTTTCTGGAACGCCTGACATGCCTACCTGTGGCTGCATGTGACTGTGTGGTGGGGGTAGACACTGGTATGGTAGGCCTAGCATGCCTACGGCAGGCACGACACATGCTCGGCCTACCGTACGGCGTAGCACTACCGGTTCTTTCAAACTTTCAACTCATGAACTTCCAGTTTCACTTTTTTTCATCAGCCACCAGTCCAAGCTAGGCCTAGCTCATTCATCATGTTATTCCACCACCATGCATTACACGCTGTCATACGGATGGAATGCATTTGATTTTGACCATCATTGATGGTCATGGACGTTCTCATGCTCAAGTCCACCAGGGATGTGCATTCGTGGTCCAATGTACAGTGCACGCACGTACATTCCCCAAGCGGCTGGGCTTCGCAAACGAAATCTGATTCAGTGATTGTTTGTTGGGAGATTCAGATTGAGATTGATCATCATTGATCAGCAACCAGATGTAAGGGATCGACGCAGAATATACAACAATGATCGGAAGTAGGCCTACTTTTTCGGGCCCTGCTCTGGACGAAAGATCCTCCTCTTGACTTGTTCATTTCAGGTCAATCTTTCATGTCCTTTGTCGCATCATGCATGTCATGCACACGACACACGCACTGCATCTTTGAATCGAGAAATTGTGCAGAACATTGAAAACGACTACACTTCCAAAACTCAAGACGAATGACCATGCAATAAAAAATGAACCAGACAACACAATTACTAAGCACTAGAATACCAATAATGTGGGGTTCATTATGAAAAAGTACTGAGTTCGTAACAGTTTTAAATTAATCGAAAATAAATTGCGTGAGTGCTACTGGTGACATCTAGCGGTAGTAAGTGTACCTAAACGAAAAGTGAAGACACCTACGATCTCACCTCGCCTGGTGGTCGCATGTGATCTGAGAAGGTGTTTCTCTGATTGGGTAATAATATCTCAAAGGAATCAAATATAGTTTATTCATTTTTGGTAACATGTAATGGCGTAATTGTTGATAGAATTGGACTGTTTCAATGAGCTTATGAATTTTTGGTACACACTTTTCCATTCATTTTCAACTTTCAAATTGGGCTGATGCATGGTGGACCCTTGTTGTTTGTCCAAGATCCCATGCGGCGCTGAGTTACTGTGCATGGCATTGTAAATTGGAGTGAACTGCTTGCAATATAAAGTTTTACAGCATGCCAGTATGGAAAATCTGTGGACAAGTGCCATGAACAAAATAAGTCGTCAGTATGCCATATTTTGTTCTCTATGATTATCTACTCTTGCATTGTAAAGTTTGATTGGGTTGAATTAATCAGATCATTAATGACCACAGGGCCATATTTAACCTTTTGGTCCAGGGGGGCAGAAGCCTCTCTAGGGGGGCAGAAGACCTCTTTTTGCCATTTTTTGCCCAAAATCCGCATGAAAATCATGTTTTTTGGTTGGCTCAGGGGGGGGGGCAACTGCCCCCTTTAAATACGGCCCTGGACCAGTGCTTATCAAACCATGGCAAGAGTGATGCCATCTGACAAAACTACTGACATCACCATTGTCCTGTTCTTGACAGGGTGGGAGCTTCCCATCAGCTAAATTGATTGAAACTTCAGAACAACCATTTCTATGTACAAAATGTTTTAATCAATGCACCACACAAAGTCTATATATATTTCGGCGATTTCCGATGACAGAAGAGGCAAACGCCGAAAGTGACGTCATCAAAACATTATGGCAGCCAAGTTCGGCGCGATGCAACATCGCATCAAAAAAAAGCTATTAAACCTATGTGTTCTGGTCAGATTACAATCAAAACGGTCCAGTCACCTACTGTTTTATATGAACATTACAAATATTTGGTATTAAAAGCAATTTTCGCTGTAGGTTTTCGAGATATTCGCAATAAAAGTGCAGCGTGTTCGCCCTATTGATATGCAAAGTTTCGTTTACACTAGTCCCCATAGGAGTTGTATATGGTGAATCCGGTCGTAGAATCATAACTATGATGTTATGTTCGGAGACCAGAGTTTTCGGTCTAGGCCTAAGCCTAAATTGAGACAACTCGGCGGCTGAAGTTTAGGATCCATCGGGGCATCGGCCCTGATCGGAAGTGACGTTAGTCGATGGCACACAATGGAAATCCTGTTGTACAATGCGACTTATTCCGTCAATTGATGACCTTTTTTTGGGTGCTGATCGGGGATTCTAAACTCGTTCCAACTCGGCCTACCATAGCTACCCCAAAACTTGCGGTTGAAGTTTTTCTTTCAGGAAAACTAACGAACTTTTATTGTTGCACGTTTTCAGCGATTTTCAGGGTATTTGGAGCAAGTTCAGTGGAGATATTGTCGTCTATATTCAATGATTGAACATGTTGGAGGATTGGATTGTGTCCACAAACTTTTCAATATCAGATCGGGAAATTGCGGAATTCCGCAACCCTACCTATGCAGAATTCTGCACAGTTGCAGCTTGGAGGAATTATACCTCCAATCCAAGGTTGCATTTTGGCGATGCCGAATTCTGCGCAACGCATCGTCGGAGCCATATTGTTTTGACCGGGGAGTTCTAACTTTAGCCAATAGGTGGCAACACTTCATTAGAGTCGGTCTACTCGCAGAGAAAACTTTTTGATCGCGCATTCCGATCTGATTTTTAGCTCACTCGTGAGCTTTTATCATCCTGCGGTGTCCGTCTTCCTCCGGTTCCCCATTGGGGAAGGAAAGAGAACTAACTGGTGATGTCACTTATGTGCCACTCATTACCAATGTGATGATAAGGAGATTCATTCATCATGTCTTTTACTTTCAGATGATTCTGGGAAGGCTAAATCAATGTGTGAAGAGTGTAGCCAAGCAGCCCACAAAACCAACTGGAGGGGTCAGAAGCACAGAGTGTATTACTTTGCTATTAAGGTACATGTTACTCTTATGATTATACGTGTCATCTTCAAAAGATTGTGTACTCAGGGAATTGTCAGTTGTTTCCCTTTCCATCAGTCTCACAGAACTCTGCTCTTGTTATAAAAAAATTAGGCAGGTTTTGTGGACTTGCAACCAAATATTCGCTCTGTTTACTTGAAGAAAAACATACCCTTCACCAGATTTTCCAGCTATGTTTGACTGTCATTGATGTGATTGTCAAGCACCTCAATACGTGGCTGTTAATCTTTTTTCAGGAACAGCAAATACAGATGAAAGATTGGCCTGCTGAATGGAAAAGGTATGGGTGCCTAATACTGTTGGTTATACATGTACTTACCGACTGATGATTATGTTGAAATATGGTTAAACGCCATTTCTTTACCATACACCAAGGCACTTGTTGGTGATAGAGTTTACTTATGGGTTGCTTGTTGCGTAGTTCTAAGTTACCCCTGTAAAATGTCTCATGATGTTGCCACTCACTGATGCCTGATGGCTAGTTCTTAAAGCAACCATTGAAAATGAATTTACTTTTTTCTTCAGGAAAAGACAAAATGTAGAACAGAGGATGAAAGAGATGGATGAAGCCAATAACGAATTGCGCTGCAGGTGATTTGGCTTGATTTTGTGACTTTATTGTCAGAAATTTCCTTCTCACAACTCATGAACAAAAGAATTTGGGGATTGAGAGTCATATTGTACATACTTGCAGTGCTTCACGTTTGAAATCTGCAGAAGCTCAATCAGATGAGCTCCTCAAAGGCTCGAAGAGAGCTGTTCACACTCGTGAAGGAGAGCTCTTCACACTCGCGCCCAAACTTCAAGGGTGCCGAGGTGCGCGGTCAGTCGAGCTCCTCGGTGCAATTTTGCAGGGGCGCGAGCGTGATTGCGCTGTACTTGTAGGTCTGTTATTGAAGTTTTCGAATGGTAATTCTTCTAAAGTTTCCTCCTACAAACATCATTTCCATGTCTCTTAATTTTCAGACAAGGCATTCTTGAACAACAGGTGAAAGACGAGGTGATGAGACTGCAGCAGAAGTTAAAACAAAGGGGTATTGAGATGATACAGAAGTTGAAAGCTGACACTAATGAGAAGATGGATTGGTTTAAAGAGTTCAAGGGAAAGAGCCAGGAGGTTTACGACAGTATATATAACTTAGAGAAGGAGATCAATGAGCTGGTGCATCCACAGGATATCGATGGCTTCCCAGAGAAATTTACAGCTGTACAGGAACAGACACAGGTGGATATTCCCCTTCTTTTGAACCTTTTCATTGCCGGCATCGTGTTGTTGCATTTGTGAGGCAGTCCAGGAAGACCTGTCGGATGGCGTGTTAGAGAAATGTGTTAATGGCCTTGGTGAACCCCACATTTCAATAGCTGAAAAGTACTTTATAACAGGTGAACATAGCAGATCAATGCACAGGCAATCTGACAGCCCTTGTTGATCATTCAGTGACATCCGTTGGGTTTTCCTAGACAACCAACTCATTTAAAACTCATTCAATTCACGATTAAGGCGATGTTGTCATAGAAAGTCATTTACTTTCTCAGGAATTGCAAATTAGTTATTGTGTAATGAGTCTTGTAACAATATTATCTTTACATTGTTGCATACGAAGATATTTTCTTAATTGTTTGAAATTAAGACAATTTCATTAGATTTGCTACTTGTGTGTGAATTGCCCAGGGATGAATTGTCTGGGGACGAATTGTCCATGGAGACGAATTATCTGGGGACGAATTGTCCAAAACCCGATCTAAATGTATTATAGTTGTATTGCCGTGATGTACTACTTTGGTTTGTAATATCCATCTTCTTCCTCTTAACAGACGATAACATGTGACATGCCAACCATGGAGGGAACGTGTCCCAGACTTGTCATGATGACTGATCCTGATTGTACAGGTCTTGAAGCAGAAATAGGGAAACTGTACTCAGATGTAGAGATCATTACTGCTCCACTAACATTGACTGAGAAGCAATCCCCTGTAGATGAAGTTGGTAAGAAAGTTGTTCTGCTAGCTCTGTCTTGTCTTTGCAATGCATAGCTGCCTTACATGTACCTGGTAGAATTTACTGACAGGCTTCCCTCCAGATAGCCTGCACACATGTACCCAACCTCCACACGTGCTTCCTCTTTTCTTTGGGGCAAGTCAGACAACCATGTGAAGTCAGAATTCTCATCAAAATTGATAATTCAAGTTATTCATTCTTTAAGACAGATTTTTCTGATATTCACATATAATATTTGTGTGTAGATTAGTATTTTGTTTAGAACATGACGGTCTACTTTGGAATTCATTTTATCGTTCATCTGAACTTCTAATTTACCTGTACATGTAAAACTGGCCATAAAAGGTTGAGAATTAAGGAAAAACTTGAGTTTGTGCATGTGTACCAATTTGTCTCCTAGAATTAAACATGTTGTTCAGTCTCTTTTATTGTTCATCATACAGGCAATGAAGTATTTGCATCACTCCAGAGTAACGTGACGGCATCGGGTCTGTTCTGGCTGCAGCCTGAACTATTGAAGGAAACATTTTCCCAGTTATTAAACATCAGTTACTGCATCAGGTGAGGCATATGTGACCCGGTCTAGCAAGAGTAGGTGCATGTTGCAACCGAAGAAAGGGTTAACGGCCTTACAACACAATAGCTGAAATGTACATCTCTGCAGGTTGACAACAGTAGTGGACAGCAGTGATAATAGTTGAGTAAACTGATGACCAGTGATGATCACCTGTGACAAGCGCCTGCTTTTGCTGGAGCGGTTCACACATGGGCCATATCTACAAAGTTTTATTCAGGATTGTTGACTGTGACAAGCATATATTGTTGTGAATAAGCTATGGTGAGGCACTGTTGCATAGAGTGCCAATATTGATTTTGCCATTGATTGATATAACCTAAGCAAATCTTGTGTGTCAGCAAACTCCCTCAATATACGGAATTGATTCCATTCCAGAACGGCTTACTTACAAGCAAGTGACTGGCAATCGTACGGTGAAATGAATGAAGCACCTAAATTTGGTGACATCTGCTATGCCAGGAATCCAAGTGACAGGAAATGGTACCGGAGTTCTGCTTTAGAACCAAGTCAGAGAATGCCAGTAAGACATGCAGCAAAATATTCCATTATGAAAATCACATCATGCCCCAGTTGAATTATCTAGATTACCCTTTAAGGACCTGGTAGCACCCACTGATTTGACCATGGTTTAGTCAATATGAGGTCCGTAATTCCATCTCCTAATTATATAGCAAAGTCTTAAATGGTCTAGATTTCGTGATATTTGTCAAGATCATGCTTATTCAGAGTGACAAAAGACCTTGAACCCTCAGTCCAGTCCTCCCTGCAATTTATTTCAAACAATTGGTTGATTTCAGAATGAAACAAATGTGCGATTCTTGGACTTCGGAAACCAGCATCATATAAGAAATCATGACATTCTGCCCTTGAAAGAAGATATTGAGGTCCCAAATATTCCATACCAAGTAAGTTACACTTATTGTTTTCTGTCGGAAAAGGAAGAAGGTAAGTGTCTCCTTGATTGAATCCACTGCACCTGGGAAGGCTGGCATCATGAAAAGCTGTTTTAATTCTTGAGTGTCGGAGCTTGGTGAACGAATATTAAACATTCTCTGTTGTACATTTCTCTCCAGGCTATGGAATGTACGTTATATGAAGAGGAGAAAAACTTCAAGATGGATCTTCGTTGGGCATTGGTGGATTTGGTCAAATCAGAACGATTAAAATGCAAGTTCCTCGGTAAGGTGAGTATCATAATCTACTCTTCATTCCACATCCAATTGGCGTGAGATCTATGGCCAAAATCTCCGCAAAACAGGGGATATCAGAACAATTTTAGAAAAATGGAGTTGACCAGACTGGATTGAGGGCATCTTCTTGAAAATCTGCTTCTTTCATGTTGTTTACTCATGATGTTGTTTGATGTTTACTTGATGTTGTTTACTCATCTGTTTGCACTATGATTTTTTTGCAGGTTGAACAGGAGGGTCGGACTGTCAATCACGTTGATCTCTTAATTACCAAACCTGATGGCAGTGAGCTGAGCGTCCGTGACTACATGGACAAGAAATGTAAGTTACACAATGAGATTTATGGATTGCCCTCATTGTGCAGCTACATGTTGAGGGTATCTTCAGTTGATATGAAATTTTGATTCAGTTGTTAGTTTAACTCTTAGGCCTTCGATTACACGGCTAAATCCAATGAAATCCAAATATTCAAGTGCAAATTGCATCAAAACTTGCTAACAAACGTACCCTTGTTTGATGCCAAGCAATCGATTCGAGTCATCTTTCCTGTCTTGCAAGGTCTTTTCAAATGCCGGGTGCTAAACGGTGGAACAACTAGTGAAGCGTAGTAGTAGTGATTTGCCAAGTCGATCTGAGGTCCACAGCAAATGCCTACAAGTTAACCCGTTAACTGGGTAGGATGTCATATTACGTCATCACAAAATCCGGGGAACCCCCCAAAACACCCGAGGATCTCAGCTTGCGTAGGACGTAATAGTACGCCCTGCAAGGAAATGGCACTTCGCATTGCGTAGGACGTTATATCACGTCCTGAACCTTATGTGTCAAATACTTTTTTCGGCAATTTTTTTTCTAAGAAAGAATTTTTTTTCTCAAAAATTAATTACATGTACACAGTTAACGGGTTAAACATCTGGAAAGCCTTTGGAGGTGATCTACAAAACTCAGTTGCCCACAGACTGATCTATTCTTCAAGCTGAAGCTGTGAATGCAGCATTCTGGGTAGAGACAAGCAAACTACATCTCAAATCGTGCAATTTCTCGTTTGTAGTGGAGGAGAACGCGAAGCCATCAGGTGGTCAACCATTTGCATCTCGTGACATCCGGCTGTTGGAAGATCCTCATATGTTCGATAAGCCAAAGAAGGAGAAGGAACGAGAAAGTCGTGAAACTGAGAAGACTGCCGAACCCAACTGGCGCGAACGACGAGGTAGGTGGAGAAAAATATAACTTCTGAATAGAATAAGCTATTTTTATGTTTCTTATCACTCTTTTCCTCGCTGTTTTCAATTCCAGCCAGAAATCGTAGTGACTCGCGGTCAAGGCGTCAGAGTAAACCAAATGTGATGAAAGATGGGGTGGTGGACCTGCACGAGTTGGCCAAGTTGGCATTACCAGTCTCGAGACGGAACAGTGATGCCACTCCTGTTGATTCCGAGACGGAGGAGGCACTGCGTGAGGTCGCAGCATCAGGGAGTGCTGATAATGTTTCCAGTACAGAGAATTTGGGGGAAAATATCGCACAAAAGGAAGATGAAACTGATTCTATTCCAAAGGCAATACAATCTGATGGACAGAAAATTGAAAATAAGGATACTGTGGAAGAGGAGGAGGAATTCTTTGATGCTCAGGAAGAGAAAGATGAAACAGAGGGCGCTGCTGTTTCTTCCGAGGCGGTTTCTATTGGAGTTGAGGCCACAGAGGCAACTGGGGACGAAACTGTAAAAACAGACATTGAGCCAGAGATCAAGGAGCAAAATCATGTCGAAAATACTCAAGTATCTCAGGAAACAGAGAGTGGAATTTCGAGTGACGTTACTGTTCCGCCAATAAGTTTAGAAAATGACGAAACTGTGGCAACTACGACAGAATCCTGTGATAAGGTTGATGAGACGGTTCCTAGTCAAGATGCGCCATCTGAGTCATTGTCCGGCCAAAATGAAGTCAGCAAAAACGTGGTACCAGCAGAGGAGCCAGTCGAAAGTGCAGAAACAACTCCACGATCTGATGCCACTGAAGAGGTATGTGTTGTGTTTTTTTACGTACATTGGCTAGTGACTTGTTTGAAAATCCAAATAGTTCAGTGTCCTCTTTTGTGATAGAAGTTGGTTCTGGTACAAGAGTAACTCGTATAGAATATTGCCATAGTCTGTTCGCCATTGGCAAAATTGAGGTAAATGACAAAGATGTTCGCATTTTCGCCAAAATCTCAACCATACCCTCCATCTGAAACTGAATGACGTGATGCAGACAATCCCGCGACTGTGACTTCGAAGACGTTGCGTTGGAGTTGACCATAGCTGAATCATGGATTGCGTCACATCACCCGGTTTCAGATTGAGTTTCTGGTTGAGATTTTGGTGGAAGTGTGGATCTGCAAATTCGGGAATCATCTATACCAAAACTCAGTTGTCTTTATTTTGTAGGAGGCAGAACAGAGGGATTCTGAGGCAGAGCAAAGAGATCCCGAGGCAGAGGCAGAGTACCAGAGACAACGTGCAAAGTATTATGAGGAGGATAAAGTCTACGGACTGCCTAATTACTCCCGAAGTCCAGGTATGTGTTGGATGATCAGATATCTAGTTGTAAAGGTTCACATAGCTCGTGGCCTGGTATTCTGCATTCCATAATGGGGAGGTCGCCATTTTTTTTCTGCCATTTGATGGCGCTGCGACGGTATCAGCTTTTCCACTGCGACGTTGTACGGAACGTCAACGTCACACTACCGTGACGTTGTGGCTTCATGAGCGCACCTCTCATTGCCACGGAGATGACGTCCTGAAGACAATGCAAAGGCCTGATATGGTCACAGCGACATCTTTCCGTGGAGAAGAGGCGATGCCGTCATTCTCGGTATTTCAGAAGAAGCTCATCTCATGCTTTTGCTTGCACATTTCAGGAGAGTTCATGCAGTTGACCATTGACAACCCTCTACAGAAAGATGGCTCATTCTGGGCATGCTATGCTTGTGTAAATGACGAAGAAAAAGAACAATTCGAACAATTTCACGCTGATCTAGAGTAAGATTTAGTTCTATGAGGATGAATTTTCATTAAGCATGCTGTAAAGGAATATTTTCTGAAGGCATTTGATTTGATGCAAGTAATTTGAAAAGTAGAGTATTTTGTAGGAGAAAAATATCTCCCAAACAAAGGATTGATAATACAGGGGATACTTTTATAGTCATTTATTTCATCCACGTCGAAATGTGGTGAATTAGTATCTGATTCTTCTTTCCAGAGCCTCAGCTGATTATACCACAGAGTATAGGAACCCTGAGAAAGGAACCATTATTATGGCCTACTTCAAGAAAAAGTGGGGTCGGAGTCGTGTCCTTGAAGTTGATGAACGTGCGGTATGTAAATTCTGGGTGTTACTCTTGAGTATCAACCTCTGTACTTGTATGAAGCATCCTCCCACTGCAGAGATTTTACCTCGCTTCTCGTCATCCACTCACACAAACGTTGTGTGCGAGTGTATGAAGAGAAAGAGACCAAACCCTGCTGTGGGAGGATGGTGTGAAAAGACTTTCTTTTGTTGTTGCTTCTGTTGCAGTCATGTACATAAAATGCAATTTGAGAACGGTCCGTTGAACCTCAAACTCGTCCCCAGTGGGTTTACGTTCCTACAACACCACTGGAAAGGGCTGACGACTTCAGGAATACTGCGCATGCGCAATCTACTAATTTTGAGGCGAATCACGCCGAGGCCGCGATGATGTTTGCAACAAACCATGCTTACTATTCGTTTGAAATTGCTCTAATACTCAAACAACTTCGTGTTTTGGGAGTATTAAATGGCCTTTTAGGCATATATAATGTTTTTCAGCCATCGAAGAACAAAATATTGTGTGAAACAAACATTTTGGCACGCTGCCAGCGGTTGACCAGAAATTTTGGTCAGGTCGTAGCCCTTGCCAGAGATACCTTCGGATGAGGTAGATCTGGGAACGAGATTGGTTGAACCTGTCACCACGTTGTCCCTGCTTTATTGTCAATGACCCTGCTACACCGTATGCCTGCAAAAACAGTAAAATTTAGGCCAACAGGGTCATATCCTTTGACTGTATCGAGATGACGATGATTTGAGAAAGCTGTAATTATCGGTGTCAGAATTAGAACAATTGTTTGGCGGTCTGGGAAAACCCATCGGGTGTCGCTGAATGATCAACAAGGGCTATCACTATCAGATGGCCTGTGCATTGAACTACTGCTGTTTACCTGTTATAAAATACATGTGCATTTTAGCTATTGAAATGTGCAGGTTCACCAAGGCCATTAACACTTTCCTCAAATGTGACATGCGACGGGTTTTCCTGGACTGCCTCACGGTTTGTAACTGCTTGCACAGAAAAAGCTCTTAATATGTCACCTGTCAGTATCTTTAGTGATTGTTTGTTTCATGGACGCCTGTATCTTTGTTCTTCAGAAATGCAAGGTGCGATTTGTCGACACAGGGATCAGTGCACGAGTGCCCAGGCACTGCTTGAAACATCTACCAAGTTCATTCATTCATACTGCACATCAGGTACAGAAAAGTCTAAAATTCCTTTCAATGCTGGGCTGGGTTGCACAAAACTCATGTTAGCGCTAACATGATGTTAGCGCTAACATCATGTTAAATGACGTAAAATGACAACGGATTTTGACGTCATCTAACATAAAAGTTAGCGCTAACACCATGTTAGCGCTAACATGCGTTTGGTGCAACCGGCCCCAGATCTGAGACCTGTGCACTAACTGTGCCTATATTGATTTGTTCCAATTTCTGTTTGTACCTCTGAAAGCATAGATAGGTTCACTTAATAGCCAACCGAGGTTATTTTTTGCGTCGTAGATCACCCTCTATTGACATTACAAGGACATGCTTCTGTCTAACATCCTATTGTCTGTCTTGATCTGTTCCAGGCAGTTCATTGTACCATTTTCCAAGGAGATATTTCCAACTTCTCTCGAGAGGCAGTCAGGAAGTTTGGAGAGTTGGTGAAAGAGGGAAAAGAGGTCACTGCTGAAGTGGTATGTACTGTACTTAGGACGAAAAGTTACCCTTAGATTTAACCCCTACTCTGCTTCCAGTAGCAGTTTCATCAGAAATGGAAAAATGATCATGAACCTGAAAAGTTGGGATACAGTCCTGTACTATTGATTGGAAAGTCCTCTGAGAGTTTTCCAATGAATGCCAACAGATGGAGTTTATGTTGATTGGAGTCTTTTGTGCATGTTTTCAAATTTGACAGAATCTACCTTGACAGCCGGCAGTGAAAGTGTGCATGTCCATTTCAGCTCCAGACCAATAGAGACCTCATTTGTGTACAACTTACCCTCCAACACGCCATTGATGACCCCGTCGATATAAACCATATCGTCTATGAAGAAGGTAAGTGCTTCAGTTTCAGCTTGACGTCTTCCGCTGTGTCCAGGCACGGATCTGGGGGGCACCCGGCGCGCGCCTCCCTTTTGGCCAACAAATCCGTAAAATTGACCGTGAAATTTTGGAATGTGGAGAAAATTCACCGCGGATTTCAATGTTTCTAGCACAGTGCGCTCCCTCTTTTCCGAAATCCTGGATCCATCCCTGGTGTCTACCCTATTCAAGTAAAATTGTGACCCGCTCTGGCAAAAGCAGGCGCATGCCGCTCTAAGTTTGGCAGGTTGAGACCGAATGTTTGTCAGTTTCAGTATTGTCTGTCTATTGTGAAATCTGAAGCAGTCTATTTCTTCCATTCTCTCCTGGTGTCATCTTAGTTCGTTGAGGCTCACCTTCTGAGCGACATACGTCTGCTTTTGCCAGAGCGGGTCACAATTAGTCCTGTAGTGGACCAGCTCTTTGCTGAGATATGAACCACCTTATATTCTGAACCAAATTTTTGTCAGTCTGTGTGAAGGGGTTCAAGTTATAGTGCATGTATGTCTGTTCCTGATTGCAGAGAAAAATAGGAAAGGAAAACGCACACCTCGGTCATCTCCAAGGCAAGATGGACGATACGGATATGGCAGCTATGACCAGGAGATGAGTCCCCAAGTGAGAGGTCCACCGAAAATTCTTCAACCAGTCATGCAACTCAGTGCTAATCCTCAGCTCTACCAGCGTCAAATGCAGGGACATCCCAGTCCTATGGGCACGCCACAACGAGGTCCAGTCATGCCACATATTCCACAGCAGTATCCGGGTGCTTTGCAGTGTGAGAGTTTTGGTTTCAACCCTGGTGCTGGTCCTGTTGTTATGATGCCAGCGATGGGGCAGACGAGAGACGGGGATACTGTGGATTGGTCCTCAGATGGTGACACCAACATTTTGAGTAAGTTTCCATTACCGGGTAGATGTGTTTTATGTTGGTAATTCCTTAGCATTTTGAATAAGTTGCCATTAGATTTTCTTCATAAGTTGCTATTAGATTTCTTCATGTAAATTATTCCTTTACATTTTGAATAAGTTGTTGTTAGATCTCATTCATTGAACTGAGTTCTACATTTGTACGGTTTTGCATGATCTTTTGTGGTGAAATTTGAATTGTTGCATTGTATTGATACATGAATTGCTTCTGATGACATTTGAATTGCCTTGATATTGAATTGCTTGATATTTGTATTGTTTCCATTGATATTTGCATAAGTTTTGCAATGATATCTTGTTTGTTTTGCCTTTTGCTGGTAGACTCTTCATTACATATCTGCATGTACATGTACATGTCTACATGTACATGTACATGTTTACCCTATATTTACATGATGTGCTTTTTCAGTGCATATCAGTATTCCGTGTTTCAAAGAGTAGTACCCTTTTCATTGCATATCTATACCCCATGTTGAATTTTGTGACTATTACCTGTTGCGTTTTCTAAAATATTGGCTGCTTATACTTGCATGGCCATTGTTAGAAAGTGAGTTGATTTATCTAATTTTCTGTAGATTTAAACGTAATTTTGTAATCTTCAGACGGCAGTGCTTCAGGAGGGCAGTGTAACAAGGAGCCAGAAGAGAGCAGCAGAGCTTATACAGGTGGCGATGTCCGACTGGATCAGGCATATCAGTGTGATGGCATGGACGGCTGGGACCAACAGAATGGGGAACAGAGAAACAGTGGAAGTCCTGGGGACGTGGAAAACAGTGGACGACAGAGAGACGATGGGTATTCTGGCAGACGTGACGGAGAACCTAGACGCTGGGATGATCGTTACGACGGTGGGCCAGGGCGGCAACGTGATAATGGGTATGATGGTCGGCGTGACGGGTATGGCGGTCAACGTGACGGATATGGCGGGCAACGTGATCATGGATATCGACGGGACAACAGGCAAGGAGGGCGAAGAAATGATCGAAGACGGTCGCATGGCAACTCCTGGGGTGGTGGCAACAAAGGAAGGTGTGTGTCATAATTTTTAGCTCACCCGTGAGCTCTTACAATGGTGCATTGTCCGTCGTCGTCCGTTAGCAGGGCACGTTTTGTAACCGCTGGGGCTATTGATCTGAAGCTTGGTACATATATACCCCTAGGTCA
>NMRB01002018.1:34317-71678 GCA_002633025.1 Notospermus geniculatus | reverse complement strand
GCAACTGCACCCCTCCCCCTAAATACGGCCCTGTAAACTGTACAAAGTTGCCCCTTAGCAGCAGGTAAGCTGTAGTTCTGTCCTTCAGATTTGCATTTATTGTCGTTATCTGTTCCACCACATTATTAGAGTTACTTAATGTTTTATTGGACTTTGTGGCAATCATGGAAAGATAACTGTGTTCAGTAAACAGGCACATACATGTATTGTGCTGATTTGTTCAGTAATGTTTATGATGTAAATAACGAAGTCACTAGTGCATGTACATGCACATGTACCGGTAGTTGACTTTTCTGAACCAAAATGTTGCTATAACTGGGCAAGGTAAGATTAATGCCAAGTTTTGAGTAGGAATGAGTGCATACCCGAACAACCATATCCAGGTATTTTATACTTGCCTGCATTGTGACTTGCAACCTTTTGCATTTAACATTTTGACGATCCTTAAACTGCCTGCAGGGCCGGGAAATCGTAACAAAACCGGTAATATTGGAGGCTTTGAAGAATATTCTTTCCTCTAATTTCCCGTGCTGTATCATAGGTTTTGTAAATATTGGCCCCTTGTTCTATCCCTGATAGGCTGTTGATGGCATAGACATTGCCATGTTTTCATAGAACACATTTTCATGGATGGGTACCCTCATGAAATCTCGTGAGTGGCGCCGCATTCTCTGCACTGTGCATCCCATCTTTAATCATGAATAAATCAAAGGGATACCGATATCCCCAGTAGGAATTGTGAAAGGTGATTGTGAAATCCACATACCCAGTATGTGACCCATCACATTAAATCAGGTATTAAGTCGCACAAGATGTGAACCAGGATAAACCAAAATAACTCCAGGAGGTAAAGGAAGAAATGTAAGCACACAGATTTTACAAAAGACAAACATCATGCCTTGGCCTACTGAAATTGACAAAACGTTGATCTCAACCTGCCGACTTCTAAGCCGCTTGGTACCGTACTCGTTTTGTCACATTTTTGGGGGGATTTCCTGGAAGGCTGTAACTGATAGGAAACCAATATTACAGTATTTTGGCATTTTGAAATGATTGCTACTTGTTAGTTTGGTATGGTTGCACTGTGTACTTCGGTGTAATTTATGTTTTTTGTTGTGTTCTTTTAGTTCTCCTATCATATGGTATGGTTGTGAGGTTTGTTTTTCCTTTACTGGTACTTGAGTACCGAGCATGAGCTGATGTTTTCTCTTACATGTGGTGGGTGATTTATTGAAATAGTATTTATTTCGAGAAAGTTATTTCTTTATACATGTAATTATCTAAAACGTTCATATTTGTGACCCTCCAGAGCAAAACCAGTCGCATGTCGCTCAAAAGGTGAGCCGCAACAAACTAATAAGAGGACACCAGAAGAGAATGGAAGAAATAGATTATTTCAGATTTCATAACAGACAGACAATATTGAAACTGACAAACATTTGGTCTCAACCTGCCAAGCTGAGAGCAATGTCACATTTGTCGAACATTAACTCTTGTATGCTAGCAGGTCAACAGACAAATCTCCCCTTTAGAGTCATGCTCTACCTCAGGTTGACAGTGGGAATGCTTTCAAAAATAGTAATCTACCAGTGTCTTGATGCTGTGAGCAATGGTTTGATACTGAACAAACATCCACATTGTTTCTTTCTAGAGAAAATTTTTTCAGCTCACCCGGGGGTTTGAACTGCTCCATCTTAGGGTTAGTTTACTTCTGACACCATGTCATGAAGAGTAACCAAAGGACTTGACTCAATGAGTTCCAAGTGGCAACTGACTTTATTCAAATCAACAATATAACGAAGTTACATACGTCACGTCAGACTACGGTCATGACGGACGCCGTCCTGACGGACATCCCAAGTGAGGTCATGAGAGTGATACACATGACAATTCTACTGCAGGAGATTTCCTACCTGAAAGTTGGCTGAAAGGGTTGAAATTCATCTGGCACTTGACAGTATTGAAAATTATGATGCCAGTACCCTACGTCCAATGTCAGAAAGAGGATGTAAGTTTTGATCTGGTCTTCGTTGACGTGTCTGACTGATTGTCACAAAAGTTGTGTAGTTGTATAGGATGAGTAGAGCTTTAAGTTGACTTGTGCCCAGTAGTAGGCCTACAGTATCCTCGCTAAAACCTAGCGTCCACTAGGGCGCGGACAAGACGCGGAATGCAAATCTAGTGAATCCGCATTCATTCGGCAACCACTCCGCATATTCTTGAAAGGTTCCGTTCACTGTCTTTATCATTCCGGAACAGTTCGCGGCATTTCTGCACGTTCGGGAAAGTGTAAAACGACCAATAGGACTTGATGCGGAAGCAATGCCGAAATGACACATTTGCTTCCTTTAAGTTGACTTGTGCCCAGTAGTAGGCCTACAGTATCCTCGCTAAGCAAGGAAGAAGAATTGTGCAGAAAAATTTGTAAAAGCTGGAACGCCGGCGATGCTATTTCCCGGTACTTTAGCCTTGAAATCAGGCCGTACCTGAGGATTCTAAAGGCTGAGGGGGCCGAAGTTCAGTGGAACCATGGCTCGGGAATGGTGGGTGGCAAACATGGTAGAATGTGAGGTCCCATAATGCGACATCAGCGAGTTTTGAAGACTGCCTATTCTTTCTTGTCAAAAATTGAGTGTTTCTGAGCAAGACATTGAAAAAATCTGTAGAAGTCCAGTATACCAGGTCATTGTTTTGACCAGGAACATAATATCATCATATCATATCATTGGCTTCGTCGTAATGCTGTTGGGTTTTTGCCGGAGGTATGGAGTCCATGACAGGCTACAGTCCACCTCTGTGGGGTCTTTTACTTGTGAGTGAATAAGATGTCATAACAGTTTATTCCATCAGTATCAGGTAGCAAATTTAGGCATGTAATAAAAAGCAGATCAACATACAATGATCTCTAGGCACGAAAACTAATTTTGATGTTGAAAAGATTGGATGTGTAGTCTTCCTAACATGTCCACACTCGTATCATTCATGCGCTTCTACTACTTAAATGATATACCGGTATTCAGAAACCATGGAAAGAACTGAATTGTATATTAGGTTACGTATGATGGGGATATTTCCAATACATTGAAGTTTGATTTGTGTCTCAATGCCCAACTTCTCTGGGCAGTCCACCGAAAAATATTTTCTTGCTGTATCCGTCAGTTAGCTCGGTCTATATAGAGGTTCCCACGTGACGTCATAAAAAAGGCCACGTTGGCCGTCAAATTGACCACGTGTTTCCTGTGTGCTGTCTCGTCACGTCAGGCGTAATGTCAATCCACGTGTAGCACCCTATTGACGCCAGTTTGCGTCATTTTGACGGCCAGTCACATGATTTGATGACGTCGGTGGGATTCCTCTATAGGTAGTGCTTCAATTATTTGTGTACATGTTCTCTGTATGGAATAAAATTATTTTGTGATAAGCATCAATTTTTATGCTCCCTATGCTTTGAGCGATTAACCTGAATTTTTTTGAGGGTTTGTCTCTCTGAGAGGAAGGTTCCTTTCCATGACCAGCACCCCTGCTTCCCCCAAATGTACCATCTGAGCCATGACCCACCCACAAACAAATATACAGGTCGGGAGCTTATTCCATGCTCAGCGTTTCTCCTGTTTCCTTGTATCAAAAATAGATCCTCTCTTATCTATTTTTGCTTGTATCTATAGCAAATTCATCCAATCAGATTCAGACTGCAATTAATGTGGACCTACATGTATATCCCGATTCCCTGGTCATTGCCCAGCAGAGGAAAATGTCCTAGTAATGCAAGTGGATGGTGGTCATGGTCACGGTCATTGTCTCGATAGCCATATATTCTAATCCCTCATTGAACAAAAACGTTACCGGGGAACTTTGATTCCAGAGGACTTCGATCCCTGTCACACCGGCTCACAATCCAGGTGATCCAGTGTGATAGGCATCACAGTCCCCTGGAATCTAGGTCCGGTTTTGTTGTTCACAAGGGATGAGGATAGCCTACCGGTACCAGTATAAAAAACGGCTATAGGCCTAGCTAAGGTTTCCCACGTGACGTCATAAAGGCCACGTTGGCTGTCAAGTTGACCACGTGTTTCCCGGTGTAGCCTACCAGACTCCAGGGAAGAAAATCTTATATTACTAGGAATGAGTATGAAAGTCAGGAAATACAAAAGCCACTTCGTCCTGTATCTATTTTTAGAACGGGAGCACATGGTTTTGTTTACATTGGAGTGAGCGCCGCGGAGTGGAGCGGCAAAGATAGGAACCAGTCTGGGTGTGAGGAAATGCTGGTTCAATGGCCGTCCGGCGGTGGCGCTGGCGTTTGGTTCTACTTTCAACCAATGGCTGAGCGTATCCGCTTCAGCCCGTGCCTGTTATTTCAATATGTCGCTGTCACAACCGGCATTTTCCACTTTTTCGCCCTGAAAACAACGATTTTTCCAAAAAGTAAAGAACAATGGCATCTGGAAAGAAGTTATTTGGAATGCTTATGTGGCTGCTAACAATATTTGCCTTGGGTATCTATCTTTTTACCCAAGGGTTTTTACTACAGAGGCTAGTGATTCAGCAAAACAGTATATGTTCCACTGATTTCATACACATCACTGATAAGCATGGCATTGAAGGTTGTTGGATGCATGCCAGGTTCGAGAGAGTGGTCCTTATAATCATCGATGCACTCCGCTATGATTTTATGAAGTACAATAAATCACTTACAGATAAAGATGCGCTTCCCTTTCAAAATAAACTTCCATTCATAGAACAAATCATGAAAGAAACTCCGCAAAACGGCCGGCTGTACAAATTCATCGCTGACCCACCGACGACAACTATGCAAAGACTTCTTAGCATGACGACTGGAAGTTTTCCCACGTTTATTGATGTCGGTGCAAATTTTGCAAGTTCTGAGGTTCTTGAAGACAACATAGTTGATCAGTGGCTGAAGAATCAAAAGAAGATAACATTCATGGGTGATGACACGTGGCTTGGACTGTTTCCAGGACGATTTACTAAGTCTCATCCCTATCCGTCATTCAATGTGAAGGATTTGCATACAGTTGACAATGGAGTTCTGACGCATCTTGTCCCGGAGTTGAATAAACGTGATTGGGATATTTTAATTGCTCATTTCCTGGGAGTTGATCACTGTGGACATCGCTATGGACCATACCACCCTGAAATGGCTGCGAAACTCACGCAGATGGACCAAATGCTGAGGTTAGCATCTGTCCACACTGTAACCTTCAGTCCTTGTTATGTTATAGCAATACTGTATCATGGTATTGTAAAAACCCCATCCTTTTATGGTGGGATGAATTGTCATTTTAAAATGTACATGTAGTGAAGGTTCCAGATGAAAATTTTGTTCAAATGGTAGAATGTAATATGAATACTCAGATGAAGGCAAACTAATCTGATAATCTCTTCTCTCTTCATCTAGGAATGTGGTGAACACACTCCAGGATGACACTGTGCTGTTCGTCCTTGGTGACCATGGCATGACTCGGTCTGGTGATCATGGAGGTGACAGTAAGGATGAACTTGATGCAGCTCTGTTTGTCTACAGTAAATCCATGATAACCAATTCACCACTCCTGAAGGTACATGTCTGGTTCCATCTTTTATAGTACATGTATATAAGTCAACCTAACTTCAACATGGGCGAAATGCCAGTCCTGTGCAACAGACACCATAAAGTGAACACAATGATTAAACCACAAACCACAGTATTATTTACCAGTTGACTGAGCACAACCTAGGATGTGCTATAGGCTCATGGAAAGTAAACCAAGTTACCCTGACATCATTAGGTAACTGCGACGTGGATTATTTACCATCGACTTGTGTACGTTTTCAAGCTTGGCATTTTGCCCCATGTTAAAGTTAGGTTGACTTATACATGTACTTTAAATCCGTGTGATCTTGTTACTCAGTCTTCTGGTCTGGTTAAAAATAGAAATCATCATTGAAGTACCGGTATTATTGCACCTCTTGATGTTTGCTCTGTCAAGTACCATATCTGGGAAAAAAACATTCACGAAAAGTGACCAATCATTCAATGATTCATGCAAAGGTGGTTTATACTTTCAGGAACCTACTGTCAGCCAGGTTGATCTGGTCCCAACCTTGGCACTTCTGCTTGGAGTACCAATACCTTATTCCAATTTGGGTGCTGTGATTCCAGAAATGTTCGACCATTGTCCTTGGAAATCCAAGAACAATCCTGTCCAACAGGCATATCATACTGTGAAGGCTCTTCATCTCAATGCACATCAGATCAAGGCTTATTTGGAATCCTACCGCAAGAGGTCTGCTGAGTTTCCAACGCAACAGTACCAAGAGCTCAGTCTGTTATTTTCACAAGTGGAGTCAGATTTACAACATCTCGTAACCAAGTTAGTACAAAGTGGAGATCAGAAGGGAATGCTTACCCAACTTCAAAGTATAAAGGATCGATATGCACGCTATCTTTCAGGCGCAAAGGAAATGTGTCGGAATATTTGGGCCAAGTTTGATGAGAAGACAATTTTACTAAGCATCATGACGATACTAGTTGGAGTCTCTACTATGATCAGCCTGTTTTTATCCAATGATAATGCTGATGAGGAGCTTGCGAGGCATTTCTATTGTTCTTTTGGCCTGGTGCTGTTGATAGGCCTCATATACGTGACTCGTGATAGTGATCCGCTGTTTGTGGTTTTCGGAGCTTCATTCTTCGGCACTGGAATTTTCATGGTGACTATGAATAAAAAGAAATCCATTGGTGCTTTCAAGATCTCTTCATCAAAGATCCTTTCACTGAACAGTTTTGCAATGCTCTGTGTATTCCTTAGTGCCATAGCAATGTTTTCCAACAGTTACGTGGTGTATGAAGACCAGTCATCGTCATTTCTACTACTCAGTCTTGTATTTGCCATGGCAGCTAGTATTGTCTGCAAGATCATTTCCAACATCATCTCAGATTCTCAGAAGAAAAAGACTAAGGTCTCGACATTTGACATTGGGAAGTATTTGACATCACCTGCTTCGCTGACCCTGTGTGTTTTATTCGTGTTCAGCATCAGTATTCGACTGTCAGCAATATTTCATACATGTCGGGAAGAACAGTGGACATGTGTCCCAACAGCATTCTCAAAATCTTTATCAGCTTCAGCAAGTCTGGATACAAATGCAAGGAACTTACAATATTTCCTAACAGCACTAGCTGCATCACTTGTCCCAGTCATGGTGTACAGTCTTTGCCGATATAACGGCAATCTAAATGGATTTTCACCGGCTGTTCTTTGCCTACGATACGTTGTGCCTCTGACGACGCTGTGTACATGCCTTCACTGGGCACTTCATGCCATGCCGCCAAAACTTCTGGACGCACTTCCAGCCTGGCAACAAATAGGACTTGCCAGGGTTGTGTTCTTGCTATGCTTCGTAAGCATTGTCACTGTTATACTGCAGCCTCTCTGTATTTACCTTCTCGAGCAAGAGGAGAATTCCACTTTCTTAGATTTTGGTCCGTCAAAGAACAATATTGTGCCGAAAGTGTACAACCACTTGAAGCTGAAAATACGACAACACCTACAGTATGGGACACCCGATTCAGAGAAGCCACCAATGGTGTATGGATTAGGAACAGTGTATTCAACGAGCCAGCTGCTTTTGGTCGTAACGTTTGGACAAATTTTTACGATTCTTCTTCGTGATGGAGTTTCTCCCAGTATGTTCTTAGCTGTGCTATGTCAAGGTCTAGCCCTTGAGTTGTTTGCTGTCTATATCCGTTGCTATCCTGGTAAGTCACTTCCCAGGAAAGAGATTTTAATGTTTTGCAGTTTTGCTGAGATGGTGGTTCATACATGTAAGATCTGCATCATTGCACAGTGGTCTTCGCGGTTGGCAGGCCTTGCCTTTTGAGGGGCGCGATCGCGCTTGCGCCCCAAAGCGCCCGTAAATTACGGCTGAGAAGAGCAGTTGATCGCGCCCCTCGCATTTCTAAGAAATCCCGCCCAAATACCCGCATCAACAAGATCGTCAGTCACAACTTCAGCTCTGTATCACCTCAAATTGACAGTGATTCACCATACTTTGACCAAGAGGTGTTATACCAAGCTATAACATCTGTTGGTGAAACAATCATCACGGCCCACGCTGCTGAACTCTGTCTCACCTTGAGTTGACGGTAATTCACTGTACGTTGACCAACAATGTTCATGTGTTATACCAAACAAGTCACAACCATGATTGAAACGATCATCACGGCCAGGCCAGCATGATTGACGGTTGTAGGTCAAGTGGTTTGCAGTTTGCTTTTGATCTCAAAGCTTTGATGGTCATGTCCGCTGCTCATGGGGCAGCAGGACGTTGATGGAGGTTGATTCGTGGAAACTGCTTATAGAATTAAAGGGGCACATGCACAGGACATTCTTTTAAATATAATGCAGCGTTGTCAGAGACTGATTGTCTTAGTTACAAAACTTTATGGACCTAGGCCTGGCTGGCTTTAAGTGGTTGGATGATATATAGGCCCTACTCCTGGGGACATTCATGGAGAGCTGTGGGTGTCGCGATGTAGGAGAGTGATTAGCTCTCCTAGCAGACACTAGGAGAGCTATAAATTGCTCTCCTGGGAATTTCAAAAGGCAAGGCCTGGGTTGGTCTGCGGGGACCTGGCGGGTATTTAAGGGTAACAGTTGATTAAATCCATTGAAACCCGCAGGGACGGGCCCTCGTACCCACAGGTAATTTGGCAATCACAGTATAACTTCACTGTGGTCAACACTGTAGTTCATTGTAATCCAAAGATAGAGCACAAAAGGTGACACACAAAATGATATCATAACCAAAGTCGTCCTCCAGAAATTTTGCGAATTTTCACCCCCAAGTGGGGTCTTCTTCAGGCTGGCACTTTCAAGTCGAGCTACCAGATGTATAATTATACTTCTGGTAGCTCGACTTGAAATTTTGTGAAAAATTCATAAAATTTCTGGAGGACGACTTCGGTTATTACATCGTAGTTCATTGTAAAATACATGTTCTTTCTTATGTCATTTTGTTGCTCTTCCAGATTCCAAAGACTCCATGGCATGGTTCATGGTAGTGGTTTGGGGTTACCTGTCTTCCCATTTCTTCTACAATACCGGCCACCAACCAACCCTGCCCACATTGCAGTGGGAGTCGGCCTTTGTCGGTTTCCATGGCGACCATTCGAATAACATCATTCCTGCTGTCTGGATGACAATCAATACGTTTGGATCTCAAATACTTTTCACCCTTGCGATACCATTGGTTGTGTTCTGGCGATATTGTGGAGGGCGCTTCGTGCATATGTTTCAGGTACATTATTCTCTATTTTCCCTCAGAATATACACTCAAATATTCAGTGGTATAATAGCCTCATACCCAATGTTTTCCACCAACAATGTAGGTGGAAAACTTCGGGTATGAGGTACATGTAGTACATGTTACACCAGAGTAGAGGCGAATCCCACAGATTACAGTGTACTTGTACTCAACATGACATTTGATGCCCAGTCTGTCCCTGGATTGGGGCGCCAGTGTGCAGGATATCTTTGTACGAGATAGGCAATAACAATCATCATTTCACATCAGGACAAGTATAAGTGAAGTCGCCTTCGG
Organism: Notospermus geniculatus; assembly: GCA_002633025.1. Lineage (NCBI taxonomy): Eukaryota > Metazoa > Nemertea > Pilidiophora > Heteronemertea > Lineidae > Notospermus > Notospermus geniculatus. The sequence goes on along the minus strand of NMRB01002018.1, from coordinate 62,072 downwards.
ATTTCGCAAATTTTTGACCCCAACCAGGGTCTTCCTCAGGCACTTTCTAGTAGAGATCCCAGAAGTGATTGGAGATTTCTCCATCAAGATTGGAGAAATCATCTACCGGGTACATGATAAACTGGTATGGATCGATATTTGGTTAATCGTGACAAGAAAATGTTGAGTGCATTTTTGCATTCGTGTCAGTGTCTGTTACCTGACTGACTTTATCATGCCTTGTTTTGCCCCTGTAATCTGGTAATGTCTTATGAAGAAGATGAAACTGTCGTTTCAGAAACAAACTGGGGAGAATCAAGATAAGGGCGAGTTCGTTCTGAATGAAAGACCTGATGAACTGCGGCGATCACTATTCAGAGTTGTCATTGGATACCTCTTGTATCATTCCATCAAGGTTGGTGACATGAACTCCTGAAGATACATGTATGGAGTGATTTCTTTTTGCTCAAAGTTCCTCTTGATTTTGAATGAAATCTTCAATTCCTCTTGATTTTGGATCAAATGTGATAACTAAAATGGTACCTGTAATGCTTACAGAGACAATGACTACCGGTGTTATATCTGCCAGTGTTTCTGTGTGTCCCTTTACTGTTTTGGAAACGCAGGCAGACAGATCGACACGTTTCTCTGTGTGTGCCATATTGTCAAATAGCAGCTTATTCTGTCAGACAATAGGAAGGGAACACTCAGAGATGGGAACACTGGAAAACCTTACATCGGGTACAGTACATAATAATGCACAGTTCCATATGGCCCAAGACATACCATCAGTATCTCATTTTCCGCCCTCCCTCTCCTCGCACTAATATTATGCATTCTACTTGCAGCTGCTGGCTTCCATATCTGCAGCTGCTCTCCTCAGAAGACATTTGATGGCCTGGAAGATCTTTGCACCCAAGTTTCTGTTCGAAGGAGCATCTTTCCTTGTGGTCAATATTACTTGTATTCTTGTCTTTGTTTTCGTACTGAGAGTGGATTCTGTGCTGACATCGTGGGTGGAAGCTCTGTGTCGCAAGCAGAAGTCCAGTTAATCTGTCAGCCATTGGAAACATGGAGTGGTCAGGTTTTGTCTTGAGGCCAATTTACATGGTGTGGTTTGGACGGACGTGATTTTGTTGTATGATTCTGTCGGATCGGAAATTCTGTATACAGAGTCTGATTTATTCATCTGTTAATACGGACAGACTCATTCTTTGTCAAGCGCACCAAATACATGGCCTCCTCTGCCGCCTCACAAATGTTTCTAGATTCACAATAAAAAATGTATTTTACAACTGTAATTGGTGCTTTTGGCTGTTGTTCCTTCTTTTTCTGGTTATCTCAACTTGGTAATTTGTATCATAGCATCAAATCTCATTGGATCATTTGCACTGGTAGGCCCTCCAGCATTACCAAACTGCAGAAAGCACTACGATACCATATTCTGCAAGTTCTCTGACAAATTACTGACTGATGAGGTGAAATATGCGGGGAAATATGATGGCACCTTCAGATATGGCCAACACTGTATAGATCAAGAACTACCGGTATGTGGACTACTTCCCTTCACTCGAATCAAGGCTTGTGTCACCATGACAGAAACAGGCCAAGCGTTCCCTGACAGTGGCCCAAGAAAGGGGCAGTGGCAAGTCCCTGGGTTATCCCTTCATTCACAACTTCCATTTTCCTCCAGCGGTCATTATGGGCTCTTCACTTCCGCTCCATTGGCCCAGTTTTCAGTGGATTCAGTGAATCCATGTACAGCCAAATTCATTGACCAATTCCAAGTTTTTGAGCAGTTCTTTGGAATACAGGGTTCGTACGCATCCTGGAATGTCATGGAATTTTGAGTTAACAAAATCCAGGCCTGGAAATCCTTGAAAATCAGCGAAATTACCAAGATGTCCAGGAATTGTCATGGAAAATCAAGTCCCTTTCAAAAAAGAAAACAAAATCATCAAAATAAAGACATCTGTGCATCAATTTGGCAGCGAGTCGGTTTGGGAGAGTACATGTATCTTGAAATTTTGTGCTTTCCCTGCCGCAAAGTGTCCTGGAATTTTGCCATTCCTGCCCTGGAAAGTCCTGGAAATGTCATGGAAATTTGGGAGACAGGAGGTGTACAAACCCTGGGAATAAATGTCCTTAAATGGCAGTGCTTCTCATCTCCAGTAAATGCCTCAGTTAGCATCACAGACATTTCTGATGAATTCCTCCAGCAGTTCTTCAGTTACTGAACTTGCTGAATTACATGAGCATGTAGAGAGATACGTAGGTTGGCTGGTAGGATCATCTGGCACTAGGACTCCCATGTGGTCCTTGAAGCGGATCACTTTGCTGGCTTGTTTGGCACCAGTGCTGACACACACGTAATATGCGACGCCTATTGCTCATCCTCCGAGAATCACCTCCGAGAATCACGTGAACCAAAGCAGCTTGGATGCAGCTGGTAAAACAGGGAATGGTTTGAAACTGCAGGGCAGTTTAACCCCAGAAATTTCAGATCGATTCATCCAGTCATTCAGATATGACGTTCAAAACCACCACCATGGAAGCCATCTTGGTGGATCAGTATGTCTGAATTTCGAGTGGTGTCTTCCTTGCCATGCCCAGAAATTTCAGATCAATTCCTCTGCAGTTCTTCTGATAATTGTCCAGAAATGAAGTTCGAAATGAAGTTCGTGGATCAATAGCCCAGGTCTTGGGGCCATAAATGCTTGGGTCGGACATCAGCCTAAAGTATACATGTAGTTGAAGTTAGACTTCCAGGCCAAAGTTGATTAGGTGTCTGACCACTGAACTGATGATGGAGACGAGATCCATTCTGAAGATTGAAAGGGGGACGGGGTTGGACAAGCGAACTGCATTTTGGGGACAAATTAATCAAAACAGAAAAGTCAAGTTCTGTTTATGCTTAATTTTCATTTATCACTAAAAACTTAAATTACAGACATTTAGGTACAGTGTATGGATGTGTAAACAATGTCATAATAATTATTTACACTTGAATGTAGAAAGAGAACACCACGGTCCATTTATTAACATTGCTCACTGTACTGAAACTTCACATCACAACTGCCAACTTTCCTATCCACTGAGGTGTCCAGGAAGGCTGCAGGCTTGTAAATTGGGCATTGAGGTCATAAACAGCTCATTTAATGGGGACCTAAGCTCACTGCCTCAATAAGTGTCACTAGTGGTTAAAACTATTGAAATGAAACTGATATCACGGTCCTGATCAATTTCCCACACAAAAGAGCAGAATACCACACGAGATGTGTAGTTTGATAAGTATATTGAAAAATTTTCAGGATTCATGATGATAATGTGAAAATTCAATATAGTGAAGCTTCAAAAAAGAAGAGCCTGGTGTTCAGTTCTGAGATTTTACAAGCATATCCCACAAAACGTTCAAATTCAGTGGGATCATCACCCTCCCCCTTGCTGCTGAAGGACAAAACAGCTGACCTAGGGTACATTGCATTTACTCTGGTTTTACAAATATAAAGCTCCCCGAGTTCCCTTGAAACACCAAAGCAATAGTCGTCATACCAAATCTTCATACAAGAACAATATGTTGAAATGCTTCACTAGGGCAGTGATGTTCTGGGATGACTTTTTCTCAAAAGTACCCATACAAAGGCTGTTACCAGTATACATTGCCAATCCTTTCATATCACCAATCAACATGGTTAATGAGAACTATACAAAACTAGACTCTAGTCATCCCCGTTTTAGTCTTTGAAATTGATCTTGAAATAAGATTACTGTACTTCTAGTCTAGGGTTAGGTTGGAGTGGAGAGTAAAAACCAGCAGTGCTGAAAAAAAATCTGATGGTTCCATTTGGGAGTTACAGGCAAGACTGCCTAAGATTTTGCTCATTTGTACCCACGCTGGTGACTCAGCTTTTTTTCGTACGCGATTTTACTCATGCATAACTAATCGTGTTGACTATTTGTGCAGTTGTTTCGGCAAATAGAAGGGGTGACAGCTTGTCTTGTAATCACCATGGTGATTAAAAAATAAGCTGTCACCCCTTCTATTTGCTGGAACGATTAGTTATGCATGAGTAGAATCGCGTACGAAAAAAAGCTGAGTCACCAGCATGGTACCAGTACTCATAGATCTATGGTGACCCCCCCCCCCCCCGCAACCAACATCAAAGGTCCGTGTGATATAAAGCACTTCGTACATCAGCCACCTAGTCTCCATTCTCATCACACAACACACTCTGACAAGAAGTCTGGGATAATCCCCCTACCTCTTTGTTCATGTATACAGACATGAATATTGACGAGCCTAATTACAAGAATTCTAGTCATGCCTGATACATGATTCCATGTACAGTCATTTAATCTCCAAAGGTTTAAACAAGATAAACAATTCGTGCACTTGTCCCACACGACTTATTTTTACACCCATGATCTCCACCTAACTGACAGGTCAGGTCTATAATTTATAAATATATAAATGGTGAAATAAATATGGCAGAAAAAGCTAAAACATTCTTTAGACTCACTGTACAACAAATAAACATCTTGTATAAAAACTATAGTGCCAAGAGAATCACTTATTATGTACAACAGGACATAAATCGGACTCAGAAGATACAGAATGAAACATCTCAATCCTCATGGCCGTTTCATTTCAACTTGATAAGCTAACAACTGTTCTTTGAAATGGTTTGATTGAATGAGTTGACTGACAGAACCAACTCATGCTTCGCAACTTAGCAGTAAAACTAAAAGCTGAAGAGACGTGCTTGCTAAGAAAGGCCCCCAGGGCAAGTCCTTTCATCTCAAATATGTACACACTGTTAGATTTTAACCCCTTCGCTGCTGCACTCTGCCACGACCGTATTATCATCTAGTCCTGTGGCAGGCAGGCGTCATCACAAAAACCACTTATCTATGATTTCATTCCTTGATCCCGACCAAGCATTGCCTGGTATTCATAAAAGTTAGCAAATGCTTTTACTTAAGAATTGCACAGCGAGGTCCAATGTAAATGCACTACAAAACTTGATGTAAAAGCATTTGCTGCCTTCATCAGCCATTGGGTCATACGAGTAAAGAGCAAATGCTTTTACTTCATATTTCTACAGCATTGCCTAGTGCATTTGTGTTGCAAAATTCAAGTAAAAGCATTTACTAGTCTTTATTCATATGACCAACTGACTGGGTTATTCAGTCTACATGTTATATGACGGCAGCATATTCTATCTCCTCAAAGCCAGGTATAAAAGGAGAAATTGAAGCTGTGAATGGTTTTGAATCTGCTTTGAATGGATGCTACGAATAGATTGCTAAAATAGACAACTTATTCCATGGGTTGGCTAGTACTTAACCAAATTAAGTCAAGGACTTACAACATAAAAGGAGAGCACTTACATATGACACAATTGTCACTTAAATTATATACAAGACATTTGGTAATAGCACAATGACAAATGATGCAATTCATCATTGAGAGTGGACTGAACACCAAAGATATACAGCTTCCCTGGTAACTGCTGCTTCTGAATTCCCAGGACTTATTTTACAAATGACGGAGGACCCCGAGAGAGAACTGTTGAATGCGCCATCGGAAGGCACCTTGCCTCAGTCACACGATCTGAAACAGGCGCGGATCCAAGGGGGCGTACCCGGCGCACCCCTTTTTGTCAAAAATCTTTGAAATTGACCGGGAAATTTTGTAGTTTTTGAGAAAAATATTTGAACTTGGCCATGAATTTGTGAATTTTGATGTGGTGTGCGCCGCTCTTTCCAGAGATCCTGGATCCGCCCTTGTGAACCAAACACAGAATAAAAATTTCAGACATAGGCCTATAATATATCAACAAAATGTGCAGGATTTAAAATGTGAGAACATGGAAAACACTGACTACACTTGTGGTGTTATCCTTAGTTTTCTGTGGAGTTCATGTTTCCAAGTTAGCACAGTTGATGAAATCCATGGATTTGTTTTCAAGAGATATCTCTGAGATATCTTTATGACTATTTACACATGGTCTGTCCTCAGTATCTTTGATGTATGCTATAAAATGCTGCTGTTCACTGACGAACTGGTGAGATGGAGAGGACACTGGCCGTCTGTCCACTGAAATGAAAACATATACCAATATAAACGAGGAATTCTTGAATATCACAAACAATATAAACGAGGAATTCTTGAACACCACCTACATATAGAGCCATATTCATAAAGGGTGTTTAAGACTTAGACGCGTTTAACTTCACTAAATGCACACTTTCACCATACATTTGACGAAGTTACACGCGTCTAAGTCTTAAACACCCTTTATGAATATGGCCCATAGGGTCTAGTGTGAGAGTGGAAGAGTTCTCAGTCATAATCTGTTTATTTTGGTCCCCATTTGAATTGATGGATTTGCCCAATTCATCTCGAGTTGTGAATCAGTATTTGATAATTTATACCTGTATGAGATTGTGTTCCGATTGTTGTGAGGCTTGGAAATGATCCTTCAACAAGGACTGGGAAAAGCTGTCATGCATCCGAAGGCCTTCATTTGCCTGCACAGGGTCACCACATATCCGATACAGATCTAAAAAAAATATTGTCATTGTCATCATCTATCTCATGAGAACTGGTACTCATTGTGTGTGCCCAATGCACTCATGAAGAATCCTGGAAATATTGGTATGCAAATTCAGCATGTTTGAGTTCTTTGATGACCTTTTCACTGACTCACCTTTAAGTAATGCTGAAGCCCACAGCTGGATGTGAACATCTGGTATTTTACTTGCCAGTTGCATTGATGGCGTCACCATATTCATAGCTTCCTGTTAGAAAGAGAGAGGAGTCATGTCATTGTGAAAGAGGACAATTCAACTTGTATTTAAAGATTTATTTTACAATTTACAAGCTGTCTTTGGACTTGCCTTTTTTTCACCTGAATGCTAAAGCTGATGAGAATTTTTTACATAGTTCCTCAAGCTTTCTCTGACCATGAATACTTCTCAACTTCTTGAAAGAAAAGGCACTGTAATTCATTCAACCGATCTGTTTTGTAAACCCTTCATCTAACTCAATGACACTAACCGTGCTATTCCCTAACGATAAAAATATGTGACCCAGTAAAACCAACGAGCACGATGTTAACCGATTGAGATCTTCCGCATTGGCCATTTTCAATGTTTCCCTGAGGTAGCGCCTGCAAATGAACAAAATCACATCAATACAAAATAATAGACGAAAAGTGTCCCTACTGTTATTTGTGGAAAGACGTATGATACTAGGCCTAACTGATGGTTTGCAGGAAAGAAAACACACCAACCCTGAGTGTGTTTAAATATTGTGTCTATCTCTAGTAGAACAAGCAAACCAGTCCATGTGCGAGACTTACTTAGCTTCATTGTATCTGGCTTGAAAGAAGGACTGTAAACCACGGACATAATACGCTGATGCTTTCAGAGTATACGAACTGAAACAAAATGAGTGAATGAAAAATATCAGTAAAATGTCATGGTAGTTCATGAGCACTAGAAACAGAACGACTTCCCCATAACATGATATCAAGAACTTGTACCAAAGTACTCCTCATCTGCAAACCACAGGACAGACACATAGAAATGTCTTATGAAATGGACAAACAGCATTACCTCGTCTTCTGAAATGGACAAGCAGCCTTACCTCGTATGTAATCGCTCTGGATCTATCCTCTCCAAGAGCTGCACCAGATCTGCTTGTCGACTCGTTCTTAAATATACTATTGCTAAATTGAGGTTCACAAATGTCCATAAGTCTGGCTCGCGTGTTAATCGTATGGCAGATGTAAACTGGGCTTCGGCCGCATCCATGCAATTCATGGACATTGCATAAAGACCCTGTAAAGTTAGGTTGCAAGCATTAGATTACATCATAATTACACAGGATGTTACCCCTTCTCTCACAGGGATGCAATTCAGATTTTTCCAAAAATACAGAACTTTTTTACAACCCCAAGGAAGGGCAGTACACATTATTTTAGACATTTTAGGCGACCTGGTTCATTTATCTTCCGCACATCCAATACAAATTCACCGTTTTCGTCAGTTTCCTCAAGCCACTTCCACTTAAATTTATTTTTAACTCCACGATCTACCTCCTTGATGTTTGCTTTACGATCTAAAATGTTCTGCATGACAGTTGAAGACCGATATAAATCAGAATCATGACGGGAATCATGACAATACAGCCTTTGTCAAGCACAACATTGCAACAGACAAGATGAGAGCCGCTATTTGTAATGTAGAAAGTGCGCATGCGCGAAGTAAAAACCTCTGCTACGATGCGGCGGATGAATTTCTGTTTGGGTGAACAGGCTTCCAATACATTGATGTGTAACTAAGTGTAAGAGAAAGTGATGCGGCCAATATGGCGACGATCCTAAGGTAGCAGAGGTTTATGATGCATATTGTAACAGAAATTCCGGAGTTTTTGGATAGGTGGGCTTGGCGCATGCATCGCACAGTTGTAGCAGACGAATTCCGGAATGGTTTTTCATGCCGCGGAAAATCCGGAATTCCGGATAAATCCGGAGGATTTGCATCCCTGCTCTCAGACTGTGGTTCAGAATAGCGTATAATGCATTCACAGGATGTCATGTAAAGGTATCTCCTCATAACCACAGATGCAGTATGATCACCAACTAACTGTCATCTTTTCTAAGTATTAAGATGTATGTCATGAAGACATACTTACGAGGAGAGTATGTAACTGTGCACCATGGGTTTGAAGAAGCATTGGGGTCTGTTGGCATAAATGGCAGGCTTGACAAATCTGAAAATAGCAAGTTACAGCGAAATGAGAACCTATTGACAGCTGAAGGCTTCATCCACTACATTCAAGACAAAGAAATTACCCAAGTATCTGAACAAAAGCAAGACTTGAATTTTAAGTCCCGCCAACCATGAATTAGACCAAAGCATCGTGACAAGTGACTCCTTTTGAATAATTCAAATATACTGTACATGTACTTACCTCTTGAATGGCAGAAGTTTTATTTCCCATTATGAGTCGACACATGATAATGTGTTCTAATAGGATAAGTTGGAAAGTTGAAAGTAATGGACTCGAATCGAGCACTGAAAGAGAAAAGGAAGGTAGTGAGCCATTTCTCCATTGAAATGCAACCATTTTCAAAGTACACACACATAACACAAACAGAACCCAGTCAAAACTACCACAGTTATGGTATAAGAAAGTTAGGAAAAACAGGCGTATTTTCCGAAGTTCTTATTCATTCTGGACTTCCATCACTTACTTTTCAATTTTTCTATCTGCATCAGTGCTTTATCTGTGTACTTCTGTGCCTTATCCATGTACCCCGCTTGCATGGAATGCATCACAGTCACCTGCAAGGCAAAGAGTAAAAGTACAGCTCAGTGTATGTAGGCCCCGGGAGGTTTGGTAGTTTAGAGAGGAGAGGCAAATGATTAAGCCTAATGATGCATTGGGTTTGTACAAGTCTGACGCCTCGACATTGAGCTTTAGACCAAGACTTCAACTCACCAGGTAAACGAGAACACACATGTGTTCTTTTGGCAGCCACTGGAAGAGATCAGCTTGTGCAGCATTGACTGGTTCGTCGTCACGGTCAGCACAGATGGAGTACTCGCCATCATCTGAATGCAACGACGTGATTGCTTGAATACTCTGTTGTAACTGCTTCAAGGAGGGCTTCACACTTTTCACCTGTCCGGCCATAAGAAAGTGGCACACTTGTAACACCAGGAAGTAGACTTTGAGAGATTCTTTCCATCCTTGATGCCCCGTCCAGTTCTCTATTAACGAGCCCGCCAATGATAACACTTGGTGAACTTCTGGCAGTTTCTTATCGATCAGTAAGAGCTGGAAACAAAGTGGAGAATTAAATAAAAATAAAGTTCACCAGGGTTTCCACCAGAAAAAATANGGGGGTGGGGGGGCACAGTGTTAATTCTGGTGTAAAATCTCAGAGTGTTGCACATTTTCAATGTTAATTCTGGTGCAACATCTCTGAGTGTTGCATGTTTTCAATGTTAATCTGGTATAACATGTTTGAGAAATCGGAAGTGTACAGATCTTTGTTCGACTGTTGTATATCTTGAATGAAAATAAGGGCAATTTAAGACACTGCTCTGCAATGATATTAATAAGGGGGGGAAGCCCCCCTTTAGATCATGAAACCCTGTTCACAGATTATTCAGATTTATCTATCCTCCAATTTCAACACAATTATCTCAGCTTTCTCTTATAAATTTACATAATCAATGTGCTGTGAGGGTATCTAATTGCACTCTTCAATGAGAATACATACTGCACCGAAGATACAGATTTTCTCCACCACACTTAACTCACCATTCCCTTTCCAAGAAGAAACAAAACTCTGGTGTGCTCTGCTCTCTTGACTCGGGCAAACTCCGCACCCATACCAAGCAAGTCGCATGCTGATACACAGTCTCTCTCCAGTGTGAATATTTGCTGGAAAAAAAATTTATTCCATCATTACCTCAGTAACACTTTTCTCCACAGGCCCTTTGCTTATAGCTGAGAGATTTGATTTCAAAATTTCCTGTAAAGCACCTCTACTTTCATCAGTTCTCTGTATACACCTCTGTTTATATATTAAACATCTACAATGACTTCAGCAGGCAGTAAATTGGCAAATTTGCAAAATTATCTCTAGATCGTAAGGTAACCATCACTTTCCAGTGAGTGGCCTTCAGGTTCAGCAAGAAATTTTTTCCACATTCTTCAAAATACTTACTGCTAACTGCAGTAGGAGTCGGCAATGCCAGTATGGTGAATTCTGTGATGTTCCAATGGCCTTTCTCAATATAGACTTCACTTGATTAACTTGGCCCTGAAAGAATGAAAGACTGTTCTTGCAGATGGAAAAGAATAGTAATAAGGAATCGTTGTTTAAATATCATTAAGTTTTAATCTTTGCCAGCAGTTAACTTTTCATTCGAAATGATGATACTTACAGTTTTTTCATATATCTGAGCCAATAAACTTGCTGCCTCAAACTTGACCTCATCTAGGGAAGGTGTCTGAAAATCTGGTGAAGGAATTTTGCAGGTTGTTGGGGTGGCGATCAGTTGTCACACACATTCATCAATCCATCCAATCCATGGATTGACTAAATACAGACAGCAAGCAGGCCAGAAGATGATCGAGTGGCAACCACTGATCTGATGGCCCACATTAACATGCGTAAACAAATCATCAAAACAGAGTCGACATGGCAGGGATTTAGAGTAACTTCTCAACATAACACATGCTGAAAATATTGTGATTTGAAAATGAAACAAGCAATTATCAATAATAAATCATGTATTTTCTATTCAAAAGGATACAGTATGGGATATGTTCCACTGAAATGTAAGAATAGAACAGAATTAGAATACACACACCAGGATTAAATAAAAGGAGCACATATGCAATGGGATTTTCCCAGCTGATCACATGCTTACATCATCAGATCATGTTGTTTGTTGAACTTACCGCTTTCTCCAAATGAGTCCTGGCCAAGTCAATATTTTTTGTGTGAGTGAAGAGAATGCCTCCCAATTGGAGGTGTGTTCTGGCTTCAATTCGAGGGGGAGGCTTGAAATTGAAAATTGTTTGTAGACAGTGAATACATAGCTTTATATTGGGTGGATTTGATGTCATAAAATTCTCTGCAAGACCCAGTAATGACAAATAATATGAATCTGAGTGTGTCACTGTCGCCATTTTGCTTTCTTCCCGCTGGAGCTTTTCCGCGAAGAAGCCAGTTTTACGGAGTGAATAATAGTTTGAGAATGTTGTCAAAATTGTAATGTTTATTAATAAATAACAAAGTAACACCATAATATGTATCCCATTTTTTTATAAACTCTTCTTATTCTTCAAATACACAGTAAACGTGCTTTCATTTGAAGCATTGTGAGCGGTGCGCACGGCGCAAATTTTGCTCGCGGTACCTCTTGATAATGTAGGTCAAAATATAGGTCAAACAATGTCGGCCATACGCACGGGCGTGTTGTTGTTGATCGGCGCCTTTTGGGGTTCCATAGTGCTTCTAAAAAGCATCTATCTCTTGATCACAAATGGCAGAAAGTTCCTTGAGTTTCGTGTCCGTACGACACCACCATCGTGTTTGAGTGACAACGACATTTGGCATCATGATAACATAAAATTGAAGGCAAGTCAAATTTGTCCGAAATTAAATACATGTCACTGTATGTTGAGTGGGGGGAATCCCCGTGTATTCTATTTCCTGAACGTTCAATTTCCGGATGCACTACTTTATACAGGGTGGGCCAGAGAAAGTGTCCCTCGAACAATAGGGAAACAATAGAAATGCTATAGTATTGTTCGAGGGACACTTCCTCTGGCCCACACAGGGTTCTGCCGCTGCTGGTGGGTGCCGGACAGGACAGCCCCGCCCCCATCCAGGACACAGACATCACAGATGACAGAAATGCCGACCGGCACTCGGCCTAAAATGAATATTTTCCAACCATCAGAACGACATGAACTAACGAAGTGCGCCATGAGAGGTGCCCGCCACGCACATTTCTAAATTTCCCTTCTGTTCCCATTCACCAAATGTGGTTCCTGGCGGGGCTTCCTGACACAGTTCTGACCACCACCAACAACGGCGCGCCGCCCAAGTTGCAATAGAGTGGATAGGGGTCATTTTGACACCAAATGGGCTCATTATTTTGACTCTCTGGTGCCAGGATATCGCATTTCAGCAAGTCCCTTCCAACCAGCACTCGTTCAGTCCTGGGCAGAACCCTGCCTGTACACTGTAGCGACTATAATGGTACTGTCTTTTAGATTGTCACACTAGGCCGACTAGGCCTTGTGCCTACCATTTTGCCATTATTACTATTTGGGCCCTTTGTTCTCAACTAAGATAGAGGTCAATGAAAATCACATGGGGGGGGGGGGCTATCCTCCGTATCATGACATGTACAGACAGTAGGCCCAATCAAACAGTCAGTAGGGCCTGGCTAGGCCTAACTAACTTGAGTCAATGTCGAGACATGCCCAGGCCATGAGTCATGAGTGGAACCTAGATTAAGCTTCGACCAAATTAAAAAGAAATTGGGTCATGAGGACAATGCAATAATCAATACATCAATATCTTGTTATTCAGGCACATCGGTTAATTGGGCATATGAACTGCAAGGTCTAAGATGCCTGCTGCAGTAATATATCACCCTCCTGTCTTATCTATTTTTGGTTACATGTTGATGCTGCCAAAAGAAGATGAGCAGGAGCATGGAGGTAGGCCCCCTAGGCTGCCATTACTCCTTAATACCTTGGTTCATATCTGTTAAACTGTCTGTGTCTCTTCTTCTTCTTCCCTTCAGAATGTGAAGATCCATTATGTTGCTGCTGGAGATCCTGACAAGCCTCTGATGTTATTCCTCCATGGTTTTCCAGAGTTTTGGTACTCTTGGAGGTACCAGCTGAGGGAATTCTGCAAGGATTTCAGGTTGGGCAACTTGGCCTCTTCATTTTGAATCAGCGTGATTTTTAAATTGATGTCTCATATCTTAGGTGATGGATCTTCATGACCCTTCAACTTCAGATTGAGGTCCTGTCTGTTCAGTTCCAAATGTGACCCGGCACAGCAAAATGAGTCGGAATGCACACAGAAGAAGACCCAACATGTCCAAGGTGACACCAATGGTTTGTTGATTTCAGGATTGTCGGCCCATTGTGAATGAAATGTGACTTTGTCAATTTCTGTAACTGTTGTCTGGTGTCATCTTCAGTCTTCTTATGTGCACATTCCGACCATTTTGCTGTGCTGGGTCACTAATTTCTGTTCAGTGCATCTGATAGTGATACTCTTCAGTGAATTCTTTTGTCAATGAAAAAGAAGTACAAATGTAGACACTTCATGGCTATTATTCTCTATTTCTGAATTTTAAACCATGGTTTTGAAATGCTGTGCGCTAACTTTTTTATGTCGTATGTGGAAGCCTGTGAGTCCTCTGAAACTTTATTTTTGCCTCATTTATTAGATGTGTTGCCATGGATATGAGAGGATTCGGCGACTCTGACAAACCGAAGGGAATGACCAATTACTGCATGAATTATCTAGTTTCCGATGTGAAGGATGTCATTGAAGGACTTGGTGAGTCACCTGCGCTTATATACCAGCTCCACAAAGAGGCATAGAGCTGAAAAAGGCGCTTTGATAAATGAATGAATAGTTCTGGTACAAGCAGAATGTAGCAGACAACATAGTAAAGACATTCCAGTTTCATACACTTGACTTCATTTCATTTGATCTGAATAATATTATAATAAATAATAATTATAATAATATTATATAATAATATAATTATTATATAATAATATAATTATTATATTATTATATAATATTATAATAATATAATATATTATTATTATTATATTATTATATAATAATATAATAATATGTAATATATATATTATATAATAATATCATATAATATTATATAATAGTATTACCGGTATATAATTAATGTTATATATAATTACATACGGTAATAACAGTGCTCGAAAAGTCAGCCGAATGCTGACTCGCCGAGTGGCGAGTTGGATTGAAATGTCATTCGCCATGACCATGTAAAATCAGAGGCTGTGGAAAAAGCTATTTCCTGGCATCTGAGTGCCTGTTAGAAGGTACAGACATGACAGAGTAGGCCTTGATTTAGGTTTTTGCAAATACAGTGGAACCCCGGTCGACGACCACCCCTATAACGCGACCACCCCGGAAAGACGACCAGTTTTCAATTGTCCCGATTGTTTTTCTCTTTATTTCCCTTTGGAGAGTTTCACTAACGCGACCACCCCGCTATCCAGACCGCGACCACAGCTTTGGCTGTCCCAAGTGGCAATTAGCACCTCGGTAACACGACCACCGGCAACCTAATTAGTGGTCCGATTATCAAACAAAGGCGAGTCAGCAGTGTGTGTGTACCAAACAGGACCAATTAACACATGACATAAGCCATGTGCATGACGGTTGGGGTCAGCGATCATAAAAGGCAGGCCTAAGCATGAGACGGGCGCAATATTTACACGGAATTCACCATTTCCACACCTGCCAGTCGTCCATCCTAGTCGTCACAGTGTCAGTGGGCTATCTGCTTACTAGTATCAGGCCAGGCTGGAGATGGTCTAGTCTGGTTTATTAAACGAAACATGGATAAAAAAGAAAATATGACACTCAGTTTACTTCGGTCTGGATCGGCACTCATCGGGCCGATTTCGGTAAGGCGACCACCCCGCTAACGCGACCACTTTGGGTCTGTCCCGTGGGTGGTCGTGTTACCGGGGTTCCACTGTAAATGCAGTTAAAAAGTGATTTTTTTGTCGCCAAATTGTGACCTTATGATTGCATTCAGTAGCAAAGTCTCGATTGACGATCGCAAATGGCGAATAAACGAGCAACTTTTCGAGCAATGTAATAATAATGGTATAATAATATCTGTGACTTTCATACTAAAGTATCCATTCTCTGCTTCCCAGGTTACAAGTCATGTGTTCTCGTTGCCCATGATTGGGGAGCTGTTGTTGCATGGTCATTTGCTTTTGATCATGCAGACTTGGTTGACAAGCTAATCATTCTTAACGTCGCTCATAGCAGAGCATTCCGTGATAAGATGAGTTTCAAGCAGTTCTTGGCTTCATGGTAAGTACATGTCCATGTATGTATCTTTCTTCTATACTGACAAATCTGTGACAAATTGAAAATAATTATTGGTAAGTTATGATGAATGGACTTCAGTATTTGCTATCGTGTGATTCTTTTTATAAACATTATTCGTTCCCCTATGGTCATTGTGGCGGAGTTACTCGCCGGGACCCATGTTCCTGCTGCGCTAGGGGAACACCCACAGATTAGAAGGTCGTAATGTGCGCCTTGAGCATGCGTAGAGTGAGCCTTGCTGTATTTGTAGGGGGACACATGGTCCCAGGGGACCCATGTTCCCGCTGCACTAGGGGAACACCCCACAGATTAGAAGGTCGTAATGTGCGCCTTGAGCATGCGTAGAGTGAGCCTTGCTGTATTTGTAGGGGGACACATGGTCCCGTCCTGGTTGTGTCTTAAATAAAGGCAGATTTAGTACATACTGGTGAGTTCAATCTGTTTGTCCGACCCCAACTAGTGGAAAAATCCATCACCTCCACAGTCATTCTGTCATGTTGATATGCATATGGGTACTTGATCCTATGATCTTCTGAGGGCAGGCCAGGAACTGAACACTACACCACGATTTGCACCCATGTTGTAACTCTTACAAATTATACGTGTTTACCGCATGAAGTGATGTTATACCATCCCCTGTGTTTTCTTCAAGGTATATCATGTTCTTCCAACTGCCGTACTTCCCTGAGTGGTTTTTAAAGCGTACTGATCAGCAGACGTTTGAGATCATGTTCAACACACCACCCAGTGGCCGCCAAGGAATGGTAGAACCAGAAGACATTGAAGCATACAAATATGAATTTTCTCAACCAGGTGAGCTACCAAATGACAGAGACCTGTGTGGGTAAAACAACAAGTACAGTGCACCCTCGCTCTTACGAGCCTCGATTCTACGAACTCCCGGATACCGCAGAACTCCAGGGATACCGCAGAACAATGGAGTTGCTATGCTGTCGCTGGGGATTACATAACAAAGTGATGGGTGGTACCACGACGTCCCTTAACCCCTCCACAATTACCATACCAAGTTTGGTTGAAATCTGTGCAGTAACAGCGAAATGATCCCAGCCATACCGCAGAACATCTTATTTCCTTGGCCCCTTTCCAAATTCATTGTTAAAACTGAGAGTACCGGTAGGCGAAACGGTGAATAGGCGAAACGGTGAGGAGGCGAAATGGGGAGTAGGCGAAATGGGGAGTAGTGGAAATGGGGGTAGGCGAAATGAAGAGTAGGCAAAATGGGGAGTAGACGAAATGATGAATGCCCAGTCACGTCCAAAACACTTTAAAGCCCTATTTCCACTACAGCGGAATGCGGTGAGCAGTGGAGTTTTGGATAATACTTCATGGTTTAACAATACACAGCGTCGTCCTGACAGCGTGTTAATGGGGAACCTGCCCTGCGGTTTATCCCGACAGGTCGACGCTGCGAGCGATTGTACGAAAACGATGTCATTGACGTCATTTTAGGTGTTGACGTTACATCATGCTAAAATATCCTGTACATTTCTCAACAGGAATAATGACATAAATGACGTTGTCTTTATCGCCGCCATTGGATCTCTTAATTTTAAGAAGAAAAAAAAGGAACGAGTTTAAAATAAAATTTCATCTGCTACACGATGATGTAAGTTTTACTGCCGGGTGACCAACACAAATGGTATATTTTCATGCCAGAAATAAATGGAAGTAACATTAGAAAAAAGAGACTTCGGTCACATCGACGTTAGTTTGCGGGTTCCCCATTATCCCAATCCCTGTGAAAACCGCATCACTCGCCGCAAACTCTGGTGGAAACCGCTATAGTGGAAAAGGGTCTTTTTTAAGTGTCTCTGCACTCCATACACCTGAATGGAGTTCATCTTTGTTGATTTGCTGTATTTCTGACAATACCGTATTTCCTTTATTTCTTTGCAATAAGGTGCGTGGACCTCCGCAATTAACTACTACCGGGCCAATCTAAGGTTTCCAAGGAAAATGCCTGGTAAGATCATAAAGCCCACCTTGATCATCTGGGGAAGGCATGACCATTTCCTGACTGAAGCCCTCTGTGATGGTTCTGAGAAATATTGTGAAGATGTGATCATCAAGAAGCTTGAGGCCACACACTGGGTGATGCAAGACAAACCGGAGGAAGTCAACAAGTACATGCATGAATTCCTTGATTAGATTCAAGGACTGAAATAACTTTTTGAGGGATAACTGACAAAATGTATGTATCAGATTTGGAGCCTGATATATCTAGCCTTTGACTACCAGATTGAAAAAATCATGTTTGTATGTCAAATCATATCATGTAAAAAAATCATGTTATGTAGGCCTATCATTTACATGAATGACAACTGAAAACCATGGAGATTGCAGGTTACCTGTCCTTGGATTTGTCATACCAGGGTATGTTGTTGCTGCTGATGTATTGCCATGCACATGCATGCTCATTGAGCATTTGTGCTATCTCCAGATGTGTGTATGGTCTAGCAAGCCTCATTATTTCTAAAGGTGCAGCCCAGTACATAACCTGTCCATGTCGGACATTTGGCAAAATTGAAAGTTCATGTGTCATAACTGTCATACTTTGCGTGGTACTTAAAGGGAATTGGTCACCACAGTCAAAAATGACACCAAGAATAATTTCACGGCCCACGAAATTCACGATTTCGAAATTACGAATTTCTGTATTTTGTGGATTACATCCTAAAGGTAAACCTAGATTTGCAATTTACTGTATTCTAAACATGCTAAGTGGTATTTGAAGGCAGCCAAGCTACAGTAGTTGTGCAAATATGCAGTTAGTATGAAATTAACTCTCGATATGAGTGCTATTCAGGCGCCTTGGCTGGCATGATTTGGTGGTTTTAACTGAAGCCTAGCTCCAGCAGTTATTTGGGAAGAATGACATTCACATGAGTTATATTTTTGGTCAGAATGGACATGCTTTTAGTTGTGGATTATTCAAGGAGTCCTCTCTTATCTATTTTTGATTCCATGTATCATGATTACGAGTATTGCTTGCTTTTGTGTAATAAATACCACATAGGTAAGAAGTTGTTACTTGTGATGTTATTGACAACCATTTTCTGAATCACATGCTCGACTTGAAAGTGCCAGCCTGAAGAAGACCCCGATTGGGGTCGAAAATTTCCAAAATTTCTGGAGGAAGACTTCGGTTATTATATCAGTCTTATTTTCCAGTGCTCCTATATATGGCAGAGATGGCAAATCCATGGTGCAGGTTGACTAAAGCATGGCGCACACTTGCGATTTTTAGGTGACTGCCCTTCCGACTGCTAGAGCGACTGGAGATTAGCAGGATTTGTCGCTGACTCTGTGGTAGATCGTTGCACCAAGCATCCTGTCGTGATTAATCATATCTCGTCTCATATCTGATCGCTTGAGTGGTCGTTACATTGTTTGCGGAAGATTGATCGGGCGAACTGAATGACCGGTTTCGATGGCCAACGGAGACCAAAGAATTTCGATTGCATCAGGAGACCAAAAATTTTACATGTTTAATTTTTGGTCACAAAGGCCGACTGACTTTGCAACTAGTCAACTGATACAAAAACTATAAAACTTTCGTCCGCAAACGATTCCGGTGTGACGCCACAACAGTCAGCAGCAACTTCAGTCACTTCCGGAGGTCGTCAGTCGTTTGCGGATGGTTCACTGAAATGGTCGCAGGTGTGGTCGGCGACCGACCTCGCACCCGATGGTTGCCTGCGACGTCATGGTCGCCAGTCTCGTCAGTGGTCACACAATTTTGGTCTCAGGTGTGCGCCCGGTATCCTATCAATTAACTACATGTAATGGGGTGTTATATCACTTCCATAAAGACAGATGACCTATCACACTGCATGTAAAGTTGTCCAAGTGCTTCCATTAAGGATGAAAGAAACAGACCCCTTTAATTTCTTCGTATGTATGGACTGACTATGCACAATGCCAATCGCAATTTGCATAAAATGAGCAAAGCGTGGACACTATAGTTTATAAATTGAATGGCAGTTTTATTTCATACTTTTCTGATATACATGTACAAACATTCCCCACATTCATTTATTAGCATTCAACACATCATACTCTGTTACAGTATTCATTTTCATATTTTATCAAACATAAGGCTTTCATCACAAGCCAGTCAAGATTATGACTGTGCTGTCCTGTTCACATCCAGAATAATACTGAAACTCATGAAATTTCAATATCTTTAATAATGAATAAACATCCTGGAAACAAATGTTCTCCACAGTATTAGATGTACCAGAAAATGTCCACAAAACATCCAATGAAGACAAAAGCCAGGCCAGAAATGTCAAGATCACCATGCCGCTGTGACTTCACTCAATGCCAGCGGGTTGTATTCACTCAGAAATATCAACTCTTTCTTTCCTTCTTCTGTTTTACCTGAAATTGAAAAGGTTAAGTTCATGAGTGAAATGGATCTTGTGAACTACCTGTTGAAAATGCAGCACAGGGCACGGTATTCCTTCCCTATCCTGCGCTAAACGTACACACGGTAGGGAGACCTCTATTGACAATGTAGTTGAACTACCACTTATCAATTGCGACCAGAGTAACTCTCGTTCCTTGGATATACTTGTATGCAATGCATTGTAATCATACATTCTCCAACACTGGGACGAAAGGCAAAACTACGGTATTGGAGAATGATGCAATCACTGCTGGTGACGCCGGCTGTTGACAAAAAGTGGCAACACCGTGGGCCTTTAAAACCATAATTTATGAATAAGTAATCAAGGCTAGAGAAAGTGACCATCAGGAACGAGATTTATGGCATAAATTTCACCTGAAAGGTACAACTGTGCCTGTGATGGACAGTACTGTTACCTACCTTTAGAGTTTTGAATCCATAATCTATCTATGTAATACTCTAAACAACTGTAGATTTCTTTCTCACTGTACAGAGGCACATTGATAGGAACAAATGGATCAAACCACTCAAATCCCTGCAATAAAAGGAACGAATGATGACATCAAATGAAAACTTATGTAAAGCAGAATGCACCAAACCATGATACATGTATATTCCTCTGGACACAAACTCTAGAGAAAGGCCTGGATTTTTTAAAACTGATGACGGATGTGGACCTTGGGCTCAGTTTATCATTGAAATGTTGGTTTTAACAGACAAAACTGTACTTCTTCCATCAAAATGAGCTGGTTTCACAACCCCTCGCATTGGCGCAATCCTCGTACTCTTTGGCACAATGCTACCTACCTCTTTCCCTAGTAAATATCTTGGTTGGTATGTTTCTCCATGCAGTGGTGATGCATTCTGATCAACACTAACAACAATGGCTGCATTTGTCTGAAAGACAGTGTTGGAACATTACATCCATTCTGTCCAGTAGGCTCACTATTTCTAATTATGAACAAGTTCTAAGAGAAACCCTCTAAATTCATATACCCGGTACCCTAAAATCACCAGTACATGAGGAAATATTCACAATGTTTCAGCTCCTAATATGCAGTAGCTGATATATGAGACACCGGTACCAAACCTCTTAGGGAAATATTTTGGATACATACATTATGTATGTACATGTATGTCTGTAAATGTTGGTGGTGCCTTTAACTGTAACTTTAGAACCATAAATACTTTATAAATATACCAGACTGGGCCGTCACGCGGTACCGTGATTCGCGCTTTACCGTGACTTCCGTGGTGAAAAGAGGAAGTGGATCGAATGTGGCGCAACCGCACAACTGCTCGCCGAGCATGGTGGGAGTGGTGGTCGCGCTGCAGCGTGATATCACGGGGCAGTTGAAGTCAACGTTTTACAATGGTTTACTTGTGAAGATTACAACAAATATCGCGGCTAACCGAGGCCACCCGAAGATAAGATACTTTAGCACGTCTAATTTCAAAAAAGCGTCAATCGTTTAAAAAAAACGTCATTTTGAAATGACCTGTCCAAATGCAATCTCTTTCATCTTATCTACATACCAGAACTGAATTTCAGGCTTTGCAGGTGTTTATGGCGCCGAAAATGGCATATAATGCAGGTAGGCATGGCAGGCCTGCCATTACGACTGTCGAGGTAAATTTCGGTCGAAAAGTGCCTGTAAAATCTTTAAACGTGAGTATGACACAGTGAATTCTTGCTTGTTTATTGACAAAATTTGTATAAGTTTACGGTGAGAAGTTTCCGTCCCCTCCACGCAGGATTGTAGGTGTTTTCTGCCAAAACAAATATTGTATTTTCTACAGTCATTGCGCGGTTGGGCGCGACAAAGTCACGTGCACGTTTCCATCACGGTACCGCGTGACGGCCCAGTCTGTATACAGGGGAATATCACATCAGAATTTCTTACCCAGTCATTCTTGAGCATTTTCTTGAAATTGTGCACCAGAGATAACCTTTCAACAGGTACCTGAAAAAAACTGTTGACTTTAGTGTGGGGAGGAAACCCAGGGAGGAAAATGGAATGAACGTTCCACGATTCATGGATGGTGAGACCACATGTAGGATTTGGACTATTGATTCCAAGTTAGTCTACTGTAGGTGGGAGCGTCACTTGTATCATCTCGTATATACATGGCAGCAGAGCTATTCTTTATGAAATAAAATGTTTGCATCATGCAACCTTCTGCTCTAAAATACTTCGACGAGCAAGTATCACCATTATCCCATCATATATCAAGGCGTGAAAATAATTCATATAATACTCATGTAAGATTTGACTTACAATGTTGCTCTCCTCATCCCTCATCTTTGTTTCTGACCAGAAGGCATTCACGCCATCCACCATTACTAAAGTTCTAAATCTGAAAAGAACATTTTCAAAACTATAGTCACATATCCGGTTATCCAACATACAGGACAACAAACGACACACAAAATGATAGTAAAAGTAAGTAGAGCAGGCGCGGATCCAGAGGGGGGCCGAGGGGGCCGCGGCCCCCCTATTTTTGGAACACCAACAAAAAATGGGTCACTAACTCCGAAAAAATGAGCACATAGATGAGGAAATCATCCCCCCCTGATGCTTGGAAATCGTATCTAAGTGCATCTGAATTCAAAATTTTCTGGGGGGAGGCCCCCCAGACCCCCCGTTGTGGCTCCGCGCCTTGCGACTCTACTCCGGCAGCCTGTGGCTAATGGTGACCGGCCCCCCGTATTTCAAAATCCTGGATCCGCCCCTGTAGAGATCACAGAAGTGAACTGGGATCTCTACTAGAAAATGCCTGAGGAAGACCCCGGTTGGGGTCGAAAATTTGCGAAATTTGGAGACAACTTTACTTTTACTATCATAGTCACATATCCAGTGCAATTGTGCGATTTGCTTATTACACATGTGATACACACATTGTACGTAGTGGTAAGAACTTTTAAGTTTATTTTTGCTTTGAATACATGTACGAACTGAATCAGAACATCTAATACTGTGAAATCTGAACACGCATTTTACAAGAACTTACTTCTGTTCCTGTGATTGAAGCTTTATTTCTCTGAGCAGGATGCCTACACAATCAGCGGCATACTTGGCCCGTGCAATACCCTGCAAAACGGAGATTGGAATGGTCATGGAATTAACAAATCTTGCGAATATGAATGGAAAAAAAGTTGTATGTGTTGACATGAATTATGGCTGCTGCTGCTGCTGAACAAACAGCTCCAAAAACGACACCCTTGCCATACCCTGGACGTGCCACTCTCCTTATCGGCCAAACCTATGATGTCACTGCCATGACGACTTTAGGCCACACCCACATGGCAACTAGTTGCCACCAAACAAAGATTTCACTCCGTGCCATGGGGAAGCCCTAATTTTCAGGATAATATCGACGGTGCTTCTGCAGTGTCATAGCATTATCAAGAGACATGCATGAGAAAGAAGCAAAACGATGTTTTCATTTTTATCTACTGGTATATGAAGAAATAATCTTACATGATCGATGATAACATTCCAAGATGAACCCTCCTCTGTCTGTTCTCGTTTGCTCCATACATATGTCTTGGATGTCTTTGGCTGGAAATATTATAGATCAGCATTCATAGACAGTTAGTAGCGGTTTCTGACAATAAGGCCACATTAAAAAAATTTTAGTTTAGCATTACACCTCGCCTCGAAATTTCTTGCCTCCTCCAATTTGTTTTTCTTGTTTTTTTTCAATTTTTTCCTCCTAGTTTTACCATTTCACCATAAACTCTGATGATCCTCAATGGGGCCATGACTCATATTTGTACTTTTTGAAACAAGTTCTTTTTAGTTCTTAAGGGTTTCTAAGGGTTTGTTCCTAAGGGTTTGTATGGAAGTTGTTTGTATGGAAGCTGCAAAGCTTCAAAGCTCTCTTTCAATGATCACATTTCAGTATGAAAAATAGAAATTAAAATAAAAAAAAAACTCCCTCCCTCCTCACTTTTTACAAGTATGACTGATGCTAAACTAAAGATTTTTTTATACGGCCTAAATACATAACACAAATGCCTCTCGCTATTCCATTAAAACTTTTAATAAAAGTCCAACAGACCTGTCCCCTGATGACCAGTCAACAAGAATTCTGGCCGCAATCTATCACAGGAAGTTTTGTCGAATGACAAGATTTACATGTTCGATGGCCAATACCAAAGGCAGAAGTAGAAGAACTCCATTAAGTCATCACCATGAATTCTTACATCGCGTTCTTTCAGAAACGGTCCATTTTGATGCCTGAACCACTTCAACCAATCAATGGCCTCCAGCGGTTGATCAACTCGACCCGGTTTGTGACTGGACATCAATATTTCTCTGTAGTGGTTGTTCCAATGCCGAGCTGTCAAGGAGAAAATTGAAGCTGATGAGAATATCAACCAGAAGAAAAATTTCCATAATTCTTACTCACTACAGTCTTTTTCAGACCATTGGAAATGTTAATTTTTCTTACTGATCTCTCATGCAGTCTTTCTTGATCTTCCCTTGGAGGAAGTATAATTCTTCTAATATCTTCCTGTGGATTGAGCTGTCATCCACAGAAAGCCTCAGACATACCTACTGATCCGTCGGATCATCTACTCAACCCAGCCAATCAACAGACACAAAGACAAAGCATTCAGTTTCATCTTATGATCTGAATCAATCAACCTCCTCTGTTAAAGATGGGTATTTTCCCGGGCGGGCTATGAAAATCATTGTTTATTTACATTTTGTTTGTTTATGTCTAGTCTTTCTTTGTCTTATGAGTAATTTATTATTGGCATGCCCCTCTAGAAATACATGTACTTTTGATACCGAAAGTATTCAATTTGGTAAGTTGACATGTTCCAAAAGTCCAAAATAACATAATGTAAACATCTATGTTTACAAACATTGAATGTAAACAATGAAGTCGTGATACATTATCTTACATTATCTTTAAAGCGAAGGTCTTTTGTGTGTTTAAACTATTAGTACTTACGCCATGGACAGTGAACTAAGAGCCACTTCTCTGTAGCACAATAATGAAGCACATGTGATAATGTCATGCTCCGCCCACTACCTTTCTGGCCATCTTCATCAAGTTAAGGATAATTTGAGGGTTGTCAATGCAAACATTGGTTTGGATATAAACAAAAGATGGAACAGTATTCACTGTGGAGACAAGAAATTCCTCCTCCATTCTGATCAGCAGGTAGATTCACTAATCTTCACCTGATAACTTAGTAATAATAGTAATGATATAAAAGATCAACCATGAAAGGATACAAACTACATATCTAACAGCAGGAAGATTATAATTCATTTGTTTGAGATAGTGAATGATTTCAACTGCTGGTCTCCGCACCATTATGCAACACTCATTGAATGTCTTCGTCTGTAACAAAAGATTAAACTAAAACTCAACAGCAACTGCTTCAATTCATGATGATTCATGCTACCCACTTTTTGTAGTTCATTCTTCACATCACAAAAAAAATTGTGAGACTGAGAAGAAATTGGATTACAGTACTTACACTTCTGTGGAAATCGTTTGAAAATGATTTCTGAAGGTATGTATCCACTTCATGATGTGGAACTGTGTAGAACATACCCCCCTGATGCAGTGAATGTTTTGCCTGGAAAAAAGTCAGATTCCAATTGATAGGGAGGGAGATGCAGATATATTCAGGAAATCATCAAGATTAGCAGACACCTTGTGCAACATCCTATTCCATCAAGTGCAAAGGCAGATACCTGGTATACTGATGGATGTGTAGGCCTATTGGTGAAGGTTTTGATAATTACATTGCAAAGGGAATAAAAATTCATTCCCCAGAGTTTTTTACTTTGATTAAATTAATGTTCAGGCTGAGCAAGCGAAAACTTACTGGCTCAGAAATATTGGTTCGGAAGATGGGTCTTAATCTTGCTTCTTGAGCCTTGAGCTCCTGGGCCTGTCTAAACTGGTCTGTCAAACCCTGACACCTCGCTGTTGTAGCAAAATATGAACAATGAAACCTTGAGGCTGAGGCTGGAAGTAATCAAGAACAGACAGAGATTATTATTAAAAGATAATCCAAACCAAATCATATTTATATTGATCATGTCAAACGCTCAGATGCCTAATCTAGTTCTAGGCCTACCCTAGATACCACAACCAAGCTAGGCTAAAGCAACTATATGGCAGTGTCAGTGTCCTCAGTGAATGGGAACAATGAAGGCAGCATCACCATGATCACCAATCACGCATGCCACACTAGCAAATGAATCCACACGCGCCTAGGCCTAGTCCCCAACAATACATTCATGGATTAAGCGGTAGCACTGCATAGGCCTTATCGCACCTAGCACATGGCTAATCAGCATAAAATCAGCGAAGCGGAAAAGG
Source organism: Notospermus geniculatus (assembly GCA_002633025.1). Taxonomy (NCBI): domain Eukaryota; kingdom Metazoa; phylum Nemertea; class Pilidiophora; order Heteronemertea; family Lineidae; genus Notospermus; species Notospermus geniculatus. Next base: position 35,615 of record NMRB01002018.1, on the reverse strand, counting down.
CCCAACCATCAGCGCCCCCGCAGTACATTCACAATGCATCGCCCTGTGCATGGCCTGCATTTTTTGTAAACAATGACCAATAAAAGCAACTTCCAAAAGCCGGATGTGCCGAAACTAACTAGCTACGTGGGAGACGTTACGAAGTGATTCAATTTGTACACAATTCTGTGTGTAAAAATTTGGTTTCCACAGAAGGTTTTCACGCTGTAGCGTGATTTCACGGCCTAGCGTGATGGTGTAGACTGTGCACACGTCACTGACAATGTCAGTGACATGTCATGTGCATCATGTGTTACTGTTGCCAGTGTAAAAGAATCTAATGTCCCCCCATATAGGCCTAGTCCCCGACAATACATTCATGGAGTAAGCGGTAGCACTGCATTCCCCATTGATTGGACTCTAGACCAAGACCCTTGGGGCTTGGCCTTAATCCTCTGACAAACAATGCAGGGGGACATCACGAGGGTGGGGGGCATAACTAACACAGCAGCACTGCAGTGTGTAGGCCTAGGCCTAGGCCTAGTGCCCTAAAAGTGTGGTATGCATTATGCGGGCGCTGGGCATGCTGGGCACTAGTCTCAGTAACTGGGACTCTGTATGCTCCGCTTTTGCTTTTACAAACTGACTTTTACATAGCGCGCATACAGAGTCTCAGATCGCCCAATACATTCCCTGTGGAGCACCTCCGCCCCGAATTCCGGGCGGGCACTGTTAATTCACACTACCAGGACGAAAATCCACAATATTGTATTCCTGTGTTGTTGAGCTATCGTCGATACACCATATCCGAGTGAATTTAGTAAAATCCCGTTCTTATTTACTTCCCAAATCGAGTTTAAAATCCGCTTCTCGAATCGAAATGTACAGGCCGGTGACACGCCATGATGGGAGTCTCGCGCAATGCAATTGCGCAGTGACGTTAGTCTCGTTCTCATTCAGTGTCAGCGACTACGCCCAGTCACGTGACCTCGGGTCTTGTGACAGCTACGAGTTCGCGACTTGTTTACATGTGTTGGTGACATTTCGACGGAGTTTTGTATCAAAGTTTTTTCCTAATTTGTGCCAATTTTTCTGTCTTTTGGAATACCACTATGAGAAATGAGGATAAATGAAAGGATTCATGACAGTTAATTATTCGAATTTAGTCAGGTTTGACAATAATTGGTGATTTTGTTCAGTACATGAAATACACTATGCACCACAGGCAGCATATGGGTAAACCATAACGTACCAGGCAATAGCCGTCAATGTCATATCGTAAAAGAAGCTATGCCTGGTCGATATGGTTACCATAACTA
>NMRB01002018.1:0-33597 GCA_002633025.1 Notospermus geniculatus | reverse complement strand
TAACCCAAAAATCATCAAAGTGCTGTAACTCAGGAACGACTTGGACCCAAAGCGCTCCAATGTGCTATGTGGCCCCTGCAGATGACCTTCATGTGCATGTGAAGTTCCGGCCCAATCGGACATCCAATATGGCCGCCAGGTGGCATAAACCCAAAAATCATCAAAGTCCTACTTGGGAATGACTTGACCCAGATTGCTCATAACTGATATGTACCTCCCTCTGTCATTAGACTATTATGTCCAACCCGGTGAGCACATGGTCCATGGACCATTTCATTCATACCGTACAGGGTCGTAGGTCAATTTTTTTCTCAAAATTTTGGCTCAAGTCAAGATTAACAAGAATGCAATGTTTTGTTCACCGTAACTATCTAACAGTCACACGAAATCGCTATTGATAACAGGTCGACAAGAAAAAAATAAAAGGAGGTGAAACTAACTAAATGAAAAAAAGGAAAGCTCATATGACGGGATTTGAACCCTTGGCCTTCAGTTTTTGTTGGTAACTACACCAAGCATGCTAACCACGTGGCAGCTGAGACATTCAAAGGGGAAATCATACCGGTATATACTAGTAGGCCTATCTTGCCCAGAAAAACATCGATATAAAACTTTATCCTGGTAGTGGTTTTAAAATAATGTTTTCATCAAAAATATTGAAACAACATCCGGCATTATGCTAGATGATACCAGTACAAAAATTCAGTTGTTGAAACATTCATTTGGAGTGAAGCTATTTGATTGGCTATTTGCTCTCCATTCCACTTCTGAATGGCACGAGGTTTATCTCTTCTACTATTAAATGACTTATCTCATTTCAGGTAAAGGCAGTCTTTGAAACATATGTAGGGTCAATCACTGTCTAGAAGTCTGTTCATCATACTGGTGTAGTGGTGTAGTGAATACACTTTGGACATGGATCAGAAGGCGCTTGACTCGGTCAGCCAGTTTGGAGCTATGTTACAAGGTGTTGCCCAGAAGAGAGACTTTCATTGTAGACCCCCATTACATGGTGCTGGCCTTACGTGTACTTCTTCTGACATTACTGACACTAACATTGTTGATGTAGTTGTTGGGACTGGAACAGAGATTCCAGGAGGATGTGCAGGAAGAAAAGTTGAATGTAGTTCAAGTACTTCGGGGCAGGGTTCAATTCTGGTGGCGCTGAATTCTAATCCTGGAGATCCCAGCCCGGGCACTTCATCAGGATCCCCCAAGAAATCAGGAGATCTTGAGAAGGACAAGGTGAGATTCCCCTTCATTCATTACCGTATTTTCGCAACTATAGGGCACACCTGACTATAAGGCGCACCCCCTAATTTCACCCAAAATCTTTGACGAAATCCATACATAAGACGCACCGCCGTATAAAGCCTCGTTTATGTCGCCCTTACGTACAGTCAGAACTAGTTGGCAACTGATAATCGGCGCGTAGTTGGAACTAATTAGTCACAACTACATTCATCAGGATCCCCCAAGAAATCAGGAGATCTTGAGAAGGACAAGGTGAGATTCCCCTTCATTCATTACCGTATTTTCGCAACTATAGGGCATACCTGACTATAAGGCGCACCCCCTAATTTCACCCAAAATCTTTGACGAAATCCATACATAAGACGCACCGCCGTATAAGGCGCAGTTTCGTCAGTGAATGCTTCAGTGCATCATCCATGCATGCTTGAATGCTTGGGTTCGTCAGCGTCCTGACACATCTGATCAAATTGTTGGACTCAAGCCACAGATAAGGCACACCACCCTATAAGGCGCACCCCCAATTTTAGACCCTTCTTCAAAGAAAAAGGTTGCGCCTTATAGCCCGAAAATTACGGTATTTTTTTCGTAACCAGTAATAATTTTTGTTGTCATACATGTTATCATGTTTATCTTTTGTTATAGGGCCTGGTCTCAACCAATTTCTTCACCCATTCAGTCCACTTCAGTGGATTTTGGTACTAAAATATCGTCATTGTGATTGAATAATAGATTGATATTGACACTTGGCAAGATGCAGTTTGCAGTGCTTCACGTTTGAAATCTGCAGGAGCTCAATCAGTTGAGCTCCTCAAAGGTTCGAGGAGAGCTGTTCACACTCGCGCCTGACCTTCAAGGATGTCAAGCGGTCAATCGAGCTCCTTGGTGCAACTTTGCGGTTGCGAGCTTGATTGTGCCCGTCTTAGGTGAAGCACTGAATTTTGATCGATAAAGTGGATTGTCTCAAGTGTCTATGTAATGGATAAGTTGTCTCTGAATTGGAGAACTTGGTTGCCTCCTCGGTAACTTTGATATGGAGCTCGGTTCCTTTTTCACGTTGTCATGACATCGAAATCCAAAATGAAGCACAAAAAACGACACGTAAAATGACACAGAATAAATAAAGTCGTCTCCGATATTTGCAAATTTTCGACCCCACCGGGTTCTTCCTCAGGCACTTTAAAGTCAAAATCCCAGAAGTGAACCAACAACATGGGGTCATATGAATAAAGACTAGCACAAATGCTTTTACTTCAAATTTGTGCAGCATTGCTTAGTACATTTTTGTTGCAAAATTCAAGTAAAAGCATTTGTTAGTCTTTATTCATGTGATCCATTGTTTTGACAAGAGATTTGGTGAAAAAAAATGAATTTACTCCCTGTAGTCGTGACTTTGGGGAGTAAATTCATTTTTTCCCACAAATCTCGTCTTATCAAGACCATGTTTTTAGTCACATGAAATTGGGCATTTTTTTTCAAGATCCCACTCCCAGCGTTTCCTCTTGGAGCACGTTATTTGATTGCATTGATAATCAACATCTTCAGCTTGGCAGAGTAATTCATTATTCTGTCGCTTGGAGTAAAACGTTTGCCACAATAGTGCTGCCCTCTATGTCCCAGCCAGTTCAATTCTAATCTGCTGTGTTGTAAATGAAGTGACTCAGTTGAATCCAATAATTGGACTATTTTTAGCCCCAGAGATTATATCTTGTCGTTCATAGTTCATTCAGTGGATAAGTCATGTTTATATGAGCATCATTGGACTCATACACAGACCATTCATTGATTTTGATCATTAATTGGTGCGTATTTTTTACTGTCTATCCTGCGTGTTTCAAATCTATCATACATGTCAGTTAAGTTGATCTTTGTAATGTGTCTGCATGCATTGGCTGAGAGGCGGGATCTTTTGACGTGTCTTAACAGGGTTATGATGAATACAATACATGCCGCATGTGTGCAGTGTGCATGAAAGAATGGAATAGAATAGAATGTGACTGCTGGAGTATTTTGATTCCAAATCGTCAATCAAAGTACATGTATGTGATATAGGGATAACATTTTGTGTGAATCTTGCTAGAAATAATCGGGCTGTATTGTTGCTGCAGTGACATGTGTCTTTTTCAATGTACACCGATTTCAACATCTCGCACGATGCAGCGCCCCTGGTTTAATTTCTCTTGGCCACTTCCATTTTCAACCTCACTACCAGGAGTAAGACAATAATATTTCCTTGATCGAGGTTGAAATGAAAAACACGTGTTGGTTCCCGATACCGCCGCCAGGGATCTATCCCCTGGTGGCAGCATTGGGAACCAGTGTGCGCAATTCAACCTCGATCCAGGAAATTTTTGCCCGTACTTGTGGTACTGAGGTTAAAAATGGAAGTAAGTGGCCAAGCGAAATTCTAGCAGGGTCGCAGCGATCGTGCGAGATGTGATATCGGTGTATTGTAATACCAGTGGTTTAGAAATAGCACACATACTTCGCAATTTCATGACATGTGAACTTTTATTGGAAGTCAATAGGCCTTCGCCATGATGGCAACTGAAAATGTACTCCGCATATTTACTTCAAATTGATTTTGCGATAGTCTTGGCCTTGCCAGCTGGTCATACATGTATGATGACTTGCTATACAGGCCTCTTTTCAGTTGGCACCTATAGGCATGACAGAGCCCTCGACTCCTGCACTAGAACAGAACAGACAAGTAGCACAGACAGCCATCCTCCCATCGCAGGGCTTGTGTGTGCGATCGTATGAAGAAGAGCGAGACCAGTCCAAACCCTGCGATTGGAGGGTGACAGACAGCATACATGTACATGTATAGATTGCATCATGTGTGATATGAAGTACATACCATACATTGTACTGTTGTTGGCTGAATAAGCCATCATCTTTGTCAATAAATTGCTGTTTTACCAGCCTTTATCAACTACCTCTGACATAGTGACAAAACAAACAAGGATGTGTTGAAAAAGCTGTATTTGTGGCATACTTCATTTCTTTGTCATTGCTCCATTATTGGCTGTTCTGTCTGGCTGATGGAATCATTCAAATGGCATGGTTTTGACCTGCTTAGAGATATGGTTGTACATGTAAAAAAACAGCATTGTGCTATTTGTATCATAAATCAATTTGATTAATTGATTACTTAGTCCAGTACTTGGTATTGTATTGTTGAGTCTTGTGACAGATGGTGAGCTGAAATGATTGTCCATCTCCTGGTGAAGACATGGTGAACTGCTCGAACTACAAGTACTAGCGTCAGTGGGTATTTTATATTTGTACATGTAGCCTATTTGTATTTCATTTTTCCGTCAGGGCTGACGGTAGAGCATTATTGGCCCTTGTAAGTACGGAGGAGCAGGCCATCACAAGCTACTCATGTTCCTCACTTGGATGGGTCTTTTACCGGTACTTGCTCTTGCAAAGACACAACGTACAAGGCACCACGGCACGGCTTACTCTCCCATGTGACGGACTGAAGAGCCAGGAGTGAAATCCCACATGGCCCGGGGCTGGATTCGAACCCGGGACCTGCCGCTTGCTAAAGCGGACGTGATAACCACTAGGCTGCAACAACATGGCAAGGACTAGGAGTTGACGAAACACAGTCAAAATGCATACCCGGTACATAAAACAAAATTCAGTTCTTCGTTTGCCCTTCATTTCATCAGTATCACAGCAAATCTTTTGAGAGTAGTGTATCTGATAAAGCTGTTTGACTTAGAGATATTCTGATCGCTGTCATCTGGAAGGTTCTTCATTATTATTGCCCCCCCCCCCAGTCCTTGCTTTGTGCAAAGCATGTCTACTGCCTTGTACCTTTCAAGTTTTTGGACTTGGCTGTGCGTGTTGGAGAATTACTGCAAGGAAGTGTGTAAGTGAAAGTGCAGCTCACATCACATCACATGATGGTTTCTTTTACCGGTACTGTGAGTGTAGCACTAGCAGTAATTCACACTGTAGAAGATTTTATTTGTATGCCTATTAACCAAACGTAGGGCCTGCATTATACTCCAGTGAGGAAACAAATTATGTAACAAAACCAATTCATTCCATCCAATACATTTCAGAGACTAAGTGAGTACCGGTAGTAATCTATACTGCTTTTCACCTTTGATATTGCAAGACTTCAGGCAAGTAGAGCCTGTTTGTTCTGTAAACACCGTCTCTCTTCGGTGAGTTGGTGGTAAGTAGCTGAAGTTACACGGCAAGGGTAGTCTGTATCATTAGGCTAGGTGGTATGTTTGGTATGTGCTGTATCAGTGGTTTTAACCTGAGGTGGCACTCACCTTCAAAATGAGGATAACCTTTTGAGTGTTTTAGTTTTACATGATTAGGTAAAGTGCCTATACTGTAGACAAATGATTTTGAAATGAATTGAGGTTTATTGCTGTGTGGCTTGATTATGATTACAAAGTTGCATATAGAGAGTGTGCACGTGACATCATCGCACGTCATGTGATCAGTCCAAATTAAATACGCCATATTGAATGGCAGATGACATCGTCAACCCATGTCGCGCACTTTGTTGTCGGCGTAAGTGAAGTCTGTGTGACTTCAACCCATGACGTGATCCACACTGATAGGCTCTATCGTGGATTGCTACTTCTCGTATGAAATCTGCAGGAGCTCAATCAGTTGAGCTCCTCAAAGGCTCGAGGAGAGCTGTTCACACTCATGAAATTTGATGGTCAGTTACTTCAAGGATGCCGAGGAGTGCGGTCATTCGAGCTTGTCGGTGCAATTTTGCGAGTGCGCAGGGGCGCGAGCGTGATTGCGCCCGTCTTACGTGAAGCACTGCAGTGGATGTCAGCGTGGTCGAAAGTGACGTCACAATGAGCCACTTCACGACGTGTCCTCAGCAGTTTTTGCACCAAATCCAGACTAGTCATCTCTGCTATGAACCCATTCTCATCGTCAGTACTGCTAGTTCGCACAATGTCAACACAACCATTTCCATGTTTGAAAATGCACCCGCTGTCCAATATGAATTGACTTGATTGCGGTCTATGGGAAATAGCGGAAGCTCTTACTCGTTTCCTCCAACACACAAATGCACTCTACATACATTCTTTGTGAGCTCGCTTACTACCTTGATTGCATTTTGGACGGGCAGTTCTTTGCTTTTTCATACTTCATGTGTACTTGATAATGAATTGGCTGGATCGATGCAGCCTATTGTATTTTGAACTTGCAGCCAGTCACTTTAGCTATTTGGCCATCAAATCATTGATTCAGACCCGTAAAGTGAAGCAAGGTATAAAATATGAATGACTTGCACCGGAACATGATATTGATGGCTTACAAAATATGTATGATTCAGGTGGCATGGAAAAGAAGAGTCTGTCATCCCATCATTCTTTGAAAGAAGAGCGGTATCCACCGTCGTAAGTTTTTCTACAGGATATTTTATTTACCAAGTGATCGTTTATAGTTTCTATCATGTCTATTGATACTGCAGCTTCCCAGGGTGTATGATACTGAGTAGTCTCTTTGCAGGGATCAAAATTCTTCGACCATAGAAGACGGCAGTGCTTCATGTTTGAAATCTTCAGGAGCTCAATCAGTTGAGCTCCTCAAAGGCTCGAGGAGAGATGTTCACACTCGTGAAGGAGAGCTGTTCACACTCGCGCCTGAACTTCAAGGATGCCCGGTCAATCCAGCTCCTCAACGCAATTTTGCGGGCGCGCAGGGGCGCGAGCGTGATTGTGCCAGTCTACGTGAAGCACTGAGACGGTAGCTATCTTTCCCGCTCAAGTTGTGTTGATGATCCTCACATATTTCACATCGAAGAAGACAATATCTTCAAGTCTGTCTTCAAGTCTCGATAATCTTTTCTGGTTGATGCCCTAGCTCTTACACCAATTACTGAGTTGCCTGCATCCATCTGGGTGGTGCTACACACACTTCCTAGGTTTTGATCCCCAGATTCTGCTCCAAGTTGGAACTTCGCAGAATGAAATAGTCTACCGGTAATATTGGTAGCAATGAGCCAGCTGATAAAAATGTTAGTACTTGTGAAATGCATCGCATTAGTTGTTTTGGGAAGTTCCTGAGACTAAATAATCATGCTGAGCAGACATCTTGGGAGACCATAGCGCTCCCGGATGCTTCTTTTCCGTAAGTACTAGAATATCCATCTCGGGTACATTGCCTGCGGATTGGCTCACACATTAGTTATTGATGAATACACACTTCGTTTATCTTGCCCTGAACCTGGCTGAACGGTTGTTGTCTGGCATTTCATCACCTGTATGCTAGTTGATTTCCGCTCAACTGCTGAGGGAGTATGGGGTGATTCGTCCACTTACTGTGAGGAGTAGTGCACTCACCTTTGGAGCAACCTGTTCTTAGATAGCATTTCAAAGAAATGGTGTGCTGATTGGTGAAGTAGTGTTGGTGAACATGTAGCTGATGGCGATTCAGTTAGCCACAAATGTCACCCTGATAATTTGAAAAAAATATGGTGATCACGATATTTTGGATCATTGTGAACACTTGCATGAGATCTAACTCTGGTTTCTAATTTTGCTCTTGAAAGATTGATGTCAGAATGAAGTGACTTTTATTTCCAGCAAATGAGCAAGGTTGAGAAGTGCAGGAATCTCCATGACGATCAAGTTTGCGTCTTTTTCTGGTGCGACTCGGTCAAAAGGTCTTTTTACGAAGAGTATGACTCTTTGGAAAAAGTTTCGATGTGTAATACAAGATGAGTGAATCCATGGGGTTCACAGGATACTGTTGAAGTTTTTTACTGCAACTACTGTCAAAGCACCCACTCTTTTGGTAGTGCAGTAAGTGTCAAGTTGTAAAGGTTTCCAAGAAACACCCAGGCCAGGCTGGGAAGTCTTTAGTGGATGTTCATGTCATTGATCTGAATATCTTCTTTTTTTCATGCTGATATCATATTTGGACCACTCTAGTCTGGATTTTCATGTCTGCATTGTAGTATTGGTGATCCAGTGATATTTCGTCATTGTAGTGTACATGTTGAAAGGTTGCAGCATCAGCTTCCCATAGCTTGAGTTCTCACATTTCCAAGGCCACTATCTAATGACTTGTTCGGAGAGATTGAAAGCCTTTCAGAAGTTACATCTGCAAAAAATACCAAAGTGACACGGGTGAACAGTTTTAGTCATGTGTGCCATTGTGTCTGGGTTTTTTTGGATGTGCTTGATGTTTGGAATGTGATATTTCTTCCATGATTAGTCACTCGTTATGAGAAGTAAACCAATCAGGTGTAAGCATTACTTCCTGCTCGGTGCTTAGGCAGAGAAGCTATCAGNTGCCACTTCGGTCATACTCCAGGATTCTTCTGGCGTTTGTTTTACAATACATGTAGGTTGGTTAGTAATAAAACCCGAAACGAAACGAAACAAAATGAAATCATCGAAATGGGCATGATTTGCATCAATTTATTTTCGTTTCATTGTCTTATTGTTTGTAATACCGATATTTAAGTGGTTAACGTAGAATCTGCTCTGACATTGATGCTTGCTTTATGCACCAACCAAATGAGTGAAGGCAACGCAGAACAAAAACTGGTGGTAACTTGAGGAGCACCGAATGGAATTTCGTACATGATGATTCTGATTGATTTTAAAATAATAATTCAATTTGATTTTGTGTGGTATGTCAAAAAGAATGTCAATCTCAAGGTGGAAGCATACATCTGCAACATAATGTGCTAAATTAGGCCGAGGCTACATTTAATTCTCAAATTCCGTTTGAGTCCCATTTCGATGATTTCATTTCATTTCGTTTCATTCCGTGTTTTAACACTAACCCGTGTAGGTTGTCATGTCCTGGTTTTTGCGTCCCTCCATTCTTCGGAAGTTACATTTGAGTCCTTTGATGAATGTTCCTGAAATGGAATGAATGATTCTGTCATGTGTCACACCTACCCATTTGTCCCCCCAGATCACTGAACCATTTTGAAGTTTTTCTTGTGTGGGAACATCCGAGGAGCCGCTTGACCTATTCCAGTTCTTATCCCCCAAAGGTCACTGTATCATGCCATGCGTTCTACTTGGAGAGAATTGAACAACTTTTCATGGTTGCGTCTGATTCAGAATGGCTATTGTATTAAAGTGCTGCTTCTGAAGTGGTTTGTGGCCATTTATTGGCTTTCCACTTTCCCGACATTTGACGAGGGCCTCATGAAATATTTAAAGTAGTGTAGCTCTGTCATCCCAATTATGGAGAGTACACTGGCAGAACTGCTGAATGTTGTCCTCTACTTGCATTGTCAACCTGGTCCCCCGTGGTCTCGTAGACAGTAACATTTCACCCAGGTTGATGTACTTTCTGAATGTATTTTCAGATGCTTTGCTTGTCAGAGTGCAGTGGCGGATCCAGGAGTTGCCGAACGGGGAGGCATGGAATGGGCAAACACCATTGCCTGAGCGCCGAAGGCGTGAAGCCACGAAAATTTGTGGATAAAACTGCCGGAAACGCGATTTCCTGGCACCTGGGCAAATTGAACATTTTTTTACTGAAAATCAGGGGTCTGATTATATGCCTTCCAAACTTTTTGCTGCTCGGCGGCTAAAGGGGGGCCTGCTCCGGGCACGCCCCCCCTTGGATCCGCCACTGGAGTGTAGGAACAATGTTGTCTGGGTCACAGCATGTAGGTTTGCACCCTTGTTCTGTAGTTGTCAAAAACGTGGTTGACGATACTTGTTAGTTGGTGCACTGTCCGTACGCAAAATAACCATCAGGACAACAGGTGTATAATTTCTCAATTCCACCATACTATACCTCAGTCATCCAGTACTGATATTACTGTGGAACAAGCAGATACTTGGTACTGGTAGATAACTACCGGTACCATTACAGTAAATCTGATGCACTTGACATTTTGTAGAGGGAGGATCGCCTGTTGTAAATATGAAACCATGGATACCGCACATGTGTTTTCAAATTGTGTAGTGCACATTGACACTGCATCTTGATGCTGCTGCTGCAAGTATTCTTCACTTCAGTGGTGTTGATTTTTCCACTGGGAATGTAATCGACACCAGTAACTTCTTTGCAGGCATATTCTTATCCTAATACCTGTGGCACGATTTGGGTGGTTGTTGTTTCATCTAGAGTTTCTTGAAGGATGCTGCCATCCTTATTTCCATTTTACCCTGTTCTTTTTCAGCAGGTAATATTTTTAATGAGATTAACTCATTCTAGTACAACAATGGCCAAAGATCATGGTGTGTTCAGGGGTATACCTAGATGTTACTTTGGGAAAGGTATAATAAATAAACAGAAGACGCATCTAGAAAACAGCACAGGGTGAAATTATTTTTGCTGTTGGATCGGTGCAATCACTTTTGCTGTACATCTCGAGTGCAAATCAAGTTTGATAACATACTCATAATTGGCAACTTTGAGCTGAAATTTAACTTGGTTCTTTTCAGACAAACAAAATTCCCCGTCTCTGGTCTGAGGTGAATGTTAGTCATTCTCGCTAGAGTGGAGATCCTGTATCAAAGGAATGCTCAGCATGTGGCCAGGTGCAACAAGCTACTGTTCAGACTCCGGGGAAAGTGAAAATTGCCGTATCTAGACTTACATTCACATAAATGTATGCAGATAATTAGCGATGTTAACATGAAACGGTTCTGTTTTCATGGTGTGAAGCATGACTGACTGGCAACGCTTGGGGATATGGTAAGCTAACCAGGCAGGAAATGAATCCAACAAGCCTAACTAGAATACTGCACTGGTGATGAAGCTTCTTATCGCCAACCTGTTGGGTCAACACCAATATCAGACAATCGAACCAGATAGAAGGGTTTCATTTTCATTGGAAATCTTTCGACTGCAACAAAAGTTCTCTGTTAACCCAACTCCTTCTCCACAATCTTGTCCGTGGTATGGGTGACTAGAACTGGCTGTAATCCATTGTTTTGGATTGCCTACTGTTTGGTGGCCACATGAAGGATGTGCTCTATCTATTATGGCCATTCTCCCGATTCAAGATACGTTATCAACATTTGTTTGTGGTCTTAAACTTTTTACACTGATTACTTCCACAAAAGGGTCCACTATGCAACAAGGCTTCGTTAAGTAATCACCTCCGTGGCCCCAAACCTGACCCTATTTTATCTTGCCTACCCTGGATTGTGGAATATTCAAAAGGGTCAAATTGGGGCCATGTTTTGGTGTGATATCAGTAGTTGCGCGTGATAGTTCCATACTGTGGTCTACCATCTAATCAGGAGTTCAAGCAGACATTTACACATATGTATTCCACAAAACTCACTTTACTTCATATCAGTCATGTCAGTATCAGTAGGTCTAGCCTACTCTCTTCCAGCACTGGGGGAGGGCTGTGAGTCAAAATATTGGTGTCCTGTAGCTGCTAAATTTCAGTCCCTTCACCACTGCACTTGGAAGGTATCTTGGTTAAAATAGTCCCCCATCTCAATTTAGTGTGATTATCCTCTTCAGCATCTTTGTTGATCGCTTTCTTCGTATGAATATGTACCAGTATACCTCACACAAAATGAATTACAAAGTATTGTTTACTTTTTGCACACCTGAGTCTCCTAAGGGCTGATTTGTTCTGCCGTGAGGAAGATGATCTACCTCCAGCAAGGAACGCAATCCACCTGACCTCATGACCTCGCGAAGGGTTCTAAAACAGCTGAGGAGCTGGGAGTGGTATCAAATCTAATTGCCAGTTCTCAAGTTATCATGTTTTTCCTGGCGGAAACCCTGCCAGGGATCTGATCAGTGCTTCATTTAGAAGAATCGGTCTTAAAAAGGTCAATCTGGTGCTCCACAAGCTGTACGCACCCTGCAAGTTTGAACCATTTCATTATTGATGGCTTCCACATTCAAATCAATCAACTCTGATTCAATGGTAGCGTTGTTCAGCACACGAATTATGCCCTCCTAAAACATCGCAATACACAACACCAAGATTAGCAACAATTCGATCTTGTTGCCTTTCATGCATATCTTGCGCATATCCGATACAAATTGCAAATTCTTGTCTACTCGGTGGCTGGTAGTCATATCCTTGAGACATCACAGAGACTTGCCTGCCCTTGGAATATCTTCTCTGCTAATGCAAATTGATTTTCATTGCTCTTCTCACCCAGCAGGGTCCGCCTCATCGCCAGAAAGTAGACAGATGTGGGTGTGGTTCAGTCATGGAACAGAGGCAGTCAGATTTCCTCGGTCCCTTTGGTGGAGTATTACGCCTAGCGTGCATCACACTTTGCGACTGGAGACAACAAGTTGCCACTGAGCTACTGGCGACTGGGAGGATCTAGCTGGAACTGGTGGTGACTGATCAGTCGCCAGAAAGGGTCCATGTACGCATCCTTGCGACTCGCTGGAACTGAGATTTTGCCAGTCGCCGCGAGTTGCACATGTTCAACTTTCTACTACAAGCTGTACCCAGTTTCATTCAGTCTGCGATGTAACGCGGCCTTGCGGCTGATCAGTGCCAGTTTTCTGAAAGAAACCTAGTCTCGTCGAGTCTCAGCACCCCGGATGTTACCTGAGTTGCTGCCAGTCACAAGTGCGACGTACGCAGTCTGGCCATGACGACTGATTGTATTCTCCTACCTTTACTGAGTTGCTGAATTTGTGATGTGTGCGCAGCACGTACATCACCAGCGACTGATCAGATCAGTTACTTCCAGTCGCAAGTGCGATGTTCGCCTGGCTTTAACTTTGTCCCATCTCAGTATGATGACCATTCCCATTGGAGCCCATTGATAAATACCCTGTTCTCCATGACGATGCTTGGCGCAAGCTGACTGGAAGACGGTCGCTTCAATGATTCCGTATGCGTTGCTGTCTACGACTGTCATTTGATGAGTATGAACTTCTACAAATTACCAGCTCACTTCCGTATCAAGGCTCAGCTCTTGCAACTAATGTGCGCTTTGGTCGATTGATGTCTGTTTTGGCATGCCGGTGTCATATCTAATCAAAACATCAAGACGTTCTATTGATTTTCTCCGCATCCTGAGACTGCTCTGTCAGAAATCATCCATTTACTGTACGTCTCGTTCTCGTTCTTTGGACGCATGAAGGTGGTGCATTGCCAGTTTGAGATATGTCCTCGTTTTGTCTGGCCTTGCGTTTGAATGGGAGTAAGAGAGTATCTCTGCTTGCAGGAATGGGGGACTTTAATGTCATTAGAAGCCACCACCAGAGAGTGGTCCTAGAACATCATGGAATTTTGTTGACATCACAGAGAATGAGAAGAAATGCACCCCATGACGTTATCCATAATGACGTGGATGCCAGTGGCTTAGGTCTGTGACGTCAAATTTTGTGATGTTCTAGGACCGCTAAACAGGCGGCCTCTAACAGCAGTAAAGTCTCCATTCCTTGAGTACATTTCCCATCAATTCTTTGATTGTTTGAAGAGGCTGAAGCCACAACCTCTAGAAGGTGCTCACATCTCTGCTGCTTGGTGCACGTACCTTCTTTGGTCGCATCTAACTTACAATGATGCTTGACGAGGGACTGCTCCCTGTTGGTCCTTTGGTGCACTGAAGACTACGCCAATCATATTGAAAGAAATCATGATATCATGGGTATATTGCAGGCAATTATCACAAAATATTTAAAAAAAACAATCGGCTTCACACCTGCAGTACCAACCATCAGCAACACCTTGATATGGAGCTCAACCCAACTGCCTCAAACAATGGTGTCTGCTCTATTCGCCTTATCTCAATTCGCCTTCTCTCATTTTGCCTTTTCTCATTTTGCCATTCCATATCTCGCCTTTTCTCAATTCGCCTTCGCCTAACTTGCCTTTGTATTATTCTGCCTTTGTCTTAACTTGCCTTACTCCCAATTCACCTTTATCTCATCTCGCCTCATCCCAAATCGCCTTCTCATATTTCGCCTTCGTTCTATTCTGCCTTTGTATTATTTTGCCTTTTCTCTTTTCGCATTTTCTCGATTAGCCTTTGTCCCATTTCACCTTCTTCCCAATTTGCCTTTTCTCATTTTGCCATTTCCCATCTCGCCTTTTCTCAATTTGCCTTCGCTTATCTTGCCTTTGTTTTATTCTGCCTTTGTCTTTACTGGCCTTTTCTCAATTCACCTTCGTCCCATCCTGCCACATCCTACTTTACCCTCTAATACATATTGCATTACTTCTCATCATACATATTATCAATGTTTGTTGAAAACTCACACGGAATAACTCTTTGACAAATGTTTGGGTGTAGAATATTAGTTTAAGGTCATGGAATGCAGTTTTTAAGAAAAGGTAAAATGAAACAAAGGCAAAATAGGAAAAGGTAAGATGAGACTAAGGCAAGATGGAACAAGGCGAAATAGGAAGAAGGCAAAATAAGAGTAAGGCGAATAAAGACAAAGGCAAGATGAGAGAAGGCGAATTAGGAAGAAGGCAAATTTCGACAAATGCGAATTGAGACAAGGCAGACTAAGACAAGGCAAAAAAAGACAAAGGCAAATTAAGATAAAGGCAAAACTAGATAAGGCCACTTAAGAAAAGGCAAACAGATACAGAGGCAAAACAGGACAAGGCGTGGTAGAAAAAGGCAAATAGAGACAAAGGCAAAATGAGATAAGGCGAAGTAGGAGACGGCGAAATGAGAGAAGGCGAATCGAGGAAAGGCGAAATGTACACTTTTTGAAGGCGAAATGAGAAAAGGCAAAATGAGATAAGGCGAATAGAGCATGTACCTCAAACAATTGAAAATCACATTCGATGAGGACCGAGGAAGCTTGCTTATTATTCTCCATGAAAAAATTGAAAAACTACTTGACAATGGATGCTTCACTCAATCTGGCAGGCGTCTTCTTCCATTATGGAGTCATACATTTACCACATTCACACCTACACTCTTTTTTGAATGAATGCTCCCCATCAACCTTCTCCAACCAAGGTCTTGTACTTGATCAACCACCAGTGCATTGACGTCGGCCTCTGTAAACTGTTCGATAAACATCTGCAAAACGATATTTTAAAATGTGTGCAGCTGTGCAATACAAGGGGGGGGGGGCAAATTGACTTGGATGGAGTGGCATGCACTCAGACTCACTCTGTGGATGTGTTCTTTATTTCGAGGTCATACCATCAAATCTGTTTGATTGTTGGTGGAGGCACTAGCAGTGGGAGGGCATGATAATTATGAGGAAGGGTTCTGATCCTAAGGTCCGAAAGAGGGTCTTATTGGAAGCTGCAAGGTGTGTGAACACTTCTGAGATTTCACTGCACTCGAACTCTTCCAGTTAAGGTATTCAGACTTGCGGTGAGGTGGGATACGGTTTGACAACATTGGGGAGTACAGGTGTGGTGAAATCCACACTCATCACACTGCATCGTGCCGCAAGTGTGCCCACACCTCTACATCGTCTCCAGCAGAGCTAGGTCTACTTCAGTTGATCATATCGTAAGCAAGTCCTGGCTATCGAACAATTTAGTGTCTTATCATTGGTCAGTCACCAGAAGTCTTGACAAGATTTGACGCCTCCTTAATTTTGTTGTTTCCTGAATTCGCAACATTTTGGGGGCCATCACTTCAACTTTTTGGTGGAGTGTCACAAATTGTGACTATTCTTTGTGGTTTGGGAAACTAAAACCAAAACCAGTGGTCTCCACTGATTCTTGTTTGTTGATGAAGCTGAAAGAAGGTACAGTGTTAATAGTAGCTGTCAGCGAGTTGACCAATAGGTGTCACTACGACCCAATTCAATGCATACAGCGAACCCAGTCATTATTGATCGAGCAACAATCACGTAGATTTTCCTGTACATTGGTTCGCTAGAACTTTGCTGCCATCTGTTGGCAATATGCCCGGCTGACTGCTCCTATTGTTTCACTACAAGCAGGGATTGCTGGCATCCCTACCCCAGAACGTCTGTGTCAATGCTGCTCAACAAACCAGCATCATTTCCAAAATACGTTTACAAATTCTGACGTCATTGAAAGTCTCACCTATGGGGGGACTCGCAAGATGGACCGAGCCTTCCACTGTGACAAATGAAGACTTGTTCAGCTGGTCAGGTCTAAATTTGTAGGCGGCCAGCTGGAAGCTATTGTTGCCGGGCCTGACAGCAGCTGAGTGCATTTATAGCCCCTCTGATCTTGGTCGTGTATTAATCCGTCTGTTACGCACAGAATAAAGTGATGCCATCGTTGGGTAGAGTGCATGATCATATTGGTGATGACTTGGCAGTTGACATGGTAGTATCTTAAATTAAGACGCGTGGAAATTAATGGATTTTAGCTGGAGGTGCCATGACGCCGCTGCGGCTGTTCTGTACTAACGGTAAGTTGCTGACAACAAGTCCGCTATTTGTGGACAAAGAAGTTCAACAAACTTCGCACTGGTGTCCAACAATAGCGTGAATGCTGTTGAGGTGATGCATTGTGCTGGCGTGGCAACTTCTTTGTGTATATCATGAAATTTCATGAACCAGTTTAGGAGAGGTTTTGAAAAACATCAGTCCTGTAATAGTGTCAAGGCAGTTGTAGAAAACAGGATTGACATTGTGAACTAAATTTTGCATCCTTATTTTTAGGCGCTTATTTCAGGGTTACTGCGCACTTGTGCTGGTGATGCATAGCGCACCTGGGATTAGTGCTTGCTTGTCAGTCATGCAACTCTAGAGATATTGGGAGACAAAGTAGTTGGGTATGTCATGTCTTTTGCTATATATGTACCAAAATCTGGTCCGATACAAAAGACAGCAGATGCACCTCGAGCCTTTTATCCACAATATTGGATCTTTCTGCTGTTCATGGTCTGAGTGTCTAATTGCGTGTAAATCCGGCCACAAAATTCAGTACTGGTGCAAAAATGAGAGTATTGTATGTGAAGTTGTCAGTTGTGAGTTGCTGGTTTTATGGTCAATACATGGAAGTGGTCAGCATTTCTGTGCCTCGTCTCCCTCATTACACCATCTTTCCTCCTCTTTGCATATTTTCACCAGAGAATTGTCTGAAAATATTGGGTTAGATCCTCAAAAATTCTTGTCCTGAATTGCCCACTTGGTGTATTTACACTTGGTTTACAGGCTAACGATTTTCCTTGTATATCACACTTTGTACACATTCAAACTTAGTTTATTTTCTGTCTATGCCGAGTTTGATAGCTACTTAAGCAGGAATAAAAGAACTTCTCGCTTAACATTCCACTCGGCATTCATGTCAAGTTGTGGGGCTTGCATTCTAAGCTCAAGGCAAGGATAGGTGGCTGTCTGAGGTATTGTTCTTATTCAGGTTAGGCCTCTCTTGATTTGTTTTCAACAACTGTTGTGGTTATAGAAGGCTATGTATGAATATCATATTGATAGAGATATTTTGTATTGTATTTCTACTCATTCTGAACAGGTAAACATACGGGAAGTGTTTGGCCTTGCTCGTCCAGGGAATGACGTGCCATAATAATTTGAGACTGAGCGCTGCACGATATGGGACGTTGGTCCATTCATCCGGTTTTACCGGTCTGCAGCTAAAAATTGACACGGAGCTATTGTCCGCTGTGGCATTGTTCCTAATTATAGTCCACAGGGCAATCATAAAGGGAAAAGAGGGAACAATACCGACACACCGGTGCGTTCTGCTGTCACACATTTGTGATGTAGGCTTGGATTTGGCACAGGAGTGCAGGGTGACACTACAATTTGGTGAAATTCTGCCGCGTATCTGCAAGGACGTCACGCCAAAGGTCGGAGGTTACTAGTGCATGCACTGCGCTATATCCCTGACTGCGTCAACGAGTCTCAGGATATAACCGGCAAAAATCAATAGTGCCTGAGCTTACAATGTATTGGTCTCGAGCATTTGTCTATTAGGAATTAGGCTGGCAAATTGCCAGACAACCCATCGCAGCGTGCTGGCGAGACATTACACTCGGACAATCTTGATCACATGCACGGTAAGCGCAAGACAATTTTCACCTATTCCTTCACTTTTATGATTTCTTCGTTTATTTGTTTTTGCGATGTGTCATGTGGTGTATCCTCTGATATTTTGATAGTCATCTCTTTGCCTGTTATAACCGTAATCGATTGCATTCGAATCTGAGAACTGCTGCGTCAAAGCCGCCATCCGCCATTGGCTTCATAGGGACGGTTTCTTGATCTGTCTGACATTGCTACAGTCAGGTGCACTTGGTGGGTTCAAATCCTCTAAACGTCCATCACTGGCCTACGGAAGTGTGATATCATTGATTAAGCATTGGAAAATGATATTCCAATATTTCCAGCAAGATAAGATCATATTTTGACAGCCTCAGTTCATGTGTAAATGGTGATGACAGGAAAGATCCTAAAAGCATCACCAGTGGCACATGATATCGTTTCACTCGATCACAAGGGATTTGCTGTTCCCCTGCAATGCATGTTCCTCTTGGAGACGTGAATGGCAGACTGTGCGGTACTTGCTCCACAAGGTCAGGCAGTGACTGGTAGTTGATCTATCTAGGTGAGGCAGAGACAAGTAGTTGATCCATCAAGGTGAGGCATGACAGGTAGTTGATCCATCTAGGTGAGGCAGTGACAGGTAATTGATCCATCTAGGTGAGGCATGACAGGTAGTTGAACCACCTAGGTGAGGCATGACAGGTAGTTGATCCATCTAGGTGAGGCACTATTACAGGTAGTTGATCCGTCTAGGTGAGGCAGTGACAGGTAGTTGATCCATCCAGGTGTGAGGCAGTGACAAGTAGTTGATCCATGTAGGGGAGGCAGTAACAGGTAGTTGATCCATCTAGGTGAGGCAGTGACAGGTACATGTAATTGATCCATCTAGGTGAGGCATGACAGGTAGTTGATCCATCTAGGTGAGGCAGTGACAGGTAGTTGATCCATCTAGGTGAGGCAACAGGTAGTTGGTCTGTCCAGGTGAGGCAGTGACAGGTAGTTGGTCCGTCTAAGTTGCTGTGCCTATTCGATGCTCAACATTTTGCTGTTCTATTCATCTGCATTTTGTTGATGTCGTCTGCTCTAGCTTCTTGAACCATCCCGTCCCTCATCCGTGACTGTCCACAGCCGTTGTCCACCATTTTGCAGTATTAGGAATGTGTGTGCATCAATTACTGGGGATGACATATAAAAACCTCCTTCTTGTACGCTCTGTCATTTGTTGTCCAAACCCATCACTTGTCATGTTATCTATTGGCATCTCCAGCAGCCATTCAGTTTGTCATATCTGTGAAGCAGACGTCCTTTATTCACATCAGTGCCAGCCTGAACATGAGGAGATAAATCATTCCATGTTTGTGTCGACTGGTTTTGTTTGCCCTCATCGTGGTTGAATGAATGATATATGTCGAAGCAGATCTAACAAAAATGCCGGGTTTTACATAAATACAGGTGGATGTCAAGAAGGTCGGTAATTGGTGTATATGATTTGAGGCGACTCTTCCGCAATTGCCTGGAGTGGTACGGTATGCATTCGATATGGTTTTACACATATGTTCCTCCAGTACTTCAAGTATTGATCACTGTCACTGCAGGGCTGATCATTTGGCGGCATTCGCTATGTTAACTAAACTTCTCATTAAAATCCACTTCAATGGTTGGGAATTCTGCACAGTTGAAATTGCGGTGGATGAAATGTCATTCTTGTTCCATTTAGAGAAACGGAATGATTTTGGTTTTGACAGCCCGTTTTATGAATTCATGCTGGTTGATCTAATCAGTGACGCTCATTTGATGGTATTGTCTAGAAAATGCTTTTACTTCAGTGTTGTGGAGGGCCCTCTATTGTACACAGCAGAACTTTCTGCGAGCTCCTTCCGTGCTATCCACTACGTCGTAGGGGACGAATTGTCCTCTGACCTCAACTCAGTCAAACAGGCGCTGGCCTAGGTCCATCCTACAAAGTAGGGCTGTATCCAGGATTGATAGAAGGGGGCGTAGCTCGACAGAGGCAGCGAGCAACGAAAGCCCAAAGCCCGAACGGGGGTCCTCCTCCAGAAAAAGTGCGTTAGATGCATTTTCCTGGCATCTGAGAGCAAAATACTCGAATTTTCATCTGATTAAATTTTTTCTTATTAAAAAAATCATTGCTCTGCCAAAAATGGGGAGGGGGGGGGGCAGATNGGAGGGGGGGGGGGCAGATCCGGCCCTGTAGAGCATGGTCATCTCCTGCCTTCATGAGGTTGTTACTATAGAAGTAATAAATCCGACAACCAGCATCGATTCCTGCCTCCATAGTGATGCACTCTCTTAGTCTTGTTATTTTCTATTTTTCACACAGCATATCAGCCTGTTGTTGAGGAAACTGATTTATAATCCAACGTTGACACCCAACGCTTTGAGTATTTTGATGTACAGCATTACTAGCATTATAATCCACCGATATTACCAACCTCTGTCTATGGATGAATTCCCACTATGCTATAATTCATGTCACTTGAATGATCTGATAGTGTCTAATTATAGAATAAATTCATGGAATTTCTAGGCCACATTTGAAAAAAGTGAAATATTATTTACATACATTTTATAACCGGCTGTATTCTTCCACTGCGGTGCCCACGGTATGTGGATAAAAAACTGGCGGGCCGAGTATTTAGGTTACGTGCATAAAGACAGGGGATGCATTCGACTGCGCATGCGAGGTGGAGATTTTCTTTACCTTCCTATGCCATCATCTTAAATCAGACATAATTTATTCAAGCGCTGTTTGATCATCGTTGGTAGCGGAAATCGGGGCGCTTTTGGTAAGTTTCGTGAGTTCTTTGACCATTTCGTGAGAACAGGTTGTTATATTACGCTGGACTTCGATTTTTATGGCAGTTGTAAATGTGTCGGGTCAGGTGGAGCTTTGATCATGTGATAGTACATGTTAATCTGTTTCCTGGCACATGTGTGTTGTACTGTAGGATATAATGCGTGCGCATTCATCTGATTTTGCTTTATGATCGTCATTGTCATTTCCTTGTGTTGCAGACATGCTTCACCAATTGATTTATCACTGTATTTACCACATGTATTGCTCAGCTATGTCAGCGTGACGCTGTTTCTCAGCAGTCTGGCTTGCTGGTGTTAGTTCCAGTACTTGATCAAGAGGGCAGCACTTGTATGTTATTGGCCTGCCATGCCTGCTGGCTGGCTGTCAGTGATATTGGAGGTGGCAAAAGGATGGAAAAAGTGATGGTGCATGGCACAATGCACCTGTAGGCTGTAGGCTGCAGGCTGCAGTCTGAGGAGATAAAAGAAAGTTCCTTTTGTGTGTCCCTGTGTCCCAGGTCAGCAAGTGCGGTTGTCATTTGTACATGTAAGAAGGGTTTAACATGCCCCCTTTGAAATACTCCAAATGGTAGACCTACCCGGTAATACCAAAAACTGCATTATCCTTGTCATTTGCAGGAAGCATCTGTCTGAGGTAGTAGATTTGACTAAGGCTTGATCCCTTGGTAAAAATTGCAAAACCTAGCTCATTGGAGCTGGGAATAAAATCTTAACGGTATTCTGAGTTATCAATCATTTGTATTTAAAAATGATGCTGAGATCATCGTTGCAGTCTTCTTCAAACCGACATATGCCAAGTAGGCTTAGAAAAAAAAACAAATTTGATGAGCTGTTTTATGCAATATTCTGGCATGCATTAACATAAATGACATAATACTTTACCTGTCCTTTATAATGCCATTTAATATCGTTGAAGTTCACTTTAAAAAATCATCTCCGTTGGTGAATTTATGGACTTCAAATAGAATTCATAGGATGTCGGTCTCTGAAAAGAAGTGTCCTCTGGTGCTAAAAGAAGGAACTGATCTCGTAGTTGTTTGAAGTACTGATGAAAGCTTCCCACGGAGTCAACATCAAAAGGAAGTGAATCACTGCTGATGGAAACACCATATGATTTACTGATTTCACGAGGAGAAAAAAGGAAGCTGAAATTTGTGTGGTGATATGATCCTATTAGCATTCTCTCTCAGTGTTGAATGAAGGGAAGCAATGGCTTCTCTGATAGCTTTTGTAAGCGTTTGGAATGAGATCAGAGAGGATGCCATGACTACATCAGCTTCTTCGCTATCGTCTGGCGTTTGTTTGACATTTGAGGATGGATTAAGGGTGACGAATTTTGTGGCAGGACAAGGTGAGGGGAACGACTCAGTCTACACAACCTTATCCTGGCAATAAAAATTTTATGACATGGGTGAATGCGATGAGTGAAAAAATTGTGCAAATTGGGAACAGAAAGTTGAAAATATTATTTCAGGAGTGCAAGCACCAGCTAAGCGCTACTCATCAAACAATACTGGGCGATATTGACCCTTTTGCTGCGTTTGACGTGCAATACACGTCATGGCACATGCGCAGTCCCGTGCGGGTGACGTGCAGTGCACGTCATGCCCCTCAGCTTTGATACTTGTCACGCACTGGCCGTAGCAGCTTTAAAAATGGTATACGCACTTGGGAAAAATTAGTTTGATCAGGAACCAATAGATGGCGACACTTTTGAATTGTTTTGGCGCCGTTGTGAGGTGCCTCCACGGACGAACTGAGGCGCAGCACTGCGTGGCATTGCGTAATAATGGCTGACGCAGCGAAAGGGTTAACGACATGGAGGAGGAAACCGGAGCCCCTGGAAGAAACCTGGATGTCGAAGAGAGATTGCCCTCTCTAACACATAAAGCCACCGGAGGACTGGGGATTGAACCCGCAACCTCACTAGTGGCAGGCACAGATGTTTCCACTGTGCCAGCCTGACACCCCAGTTGTGATGTTCATCCATCTGCAACTCCACACCACCTGTAATTAAGTGCAGTGTGCCTGGGCAACTGAAAATTCGGAAAAAATATATTTCAGAGTTCTCCACACCAGTTAAAAAAAGGGCAGCCCGCCCCTCTTAAAAATACCGACGGCAAAATCCACCCCTCTTAAAAACGGCCTGCCCCTCTTAAAAATTTGTCCGCCCCTCTTAAAAATTTGTCCGCTCTAATATTTATGATTTAGATTGCTCAATTATGCATCTCAGATGCTCAGAAAACGCATCTCAGAGCACCTAAATCCAAATTTCGCTGGGGGAGGGCCCCAGACCCCCGCCAGAAGGCGCCTTTGGCTCCTTGCACGGTGCCTTCGGTACCACGCCCACCGCCGCCCCTCTTAGACCAAAACCCGTGAACACTGTATTTTAGGCATGCAAGCACTAACTTGGGGCAATGTTCATCAAAGGGCAAATTTACCGGTATGTAATGTAGGAGGAACTGGAGGCGCAGGGGAAGACGTTAGACAGTGAGGAGAGACTGCCCTCTCTGCCATGGCCCATTTGCAACTAAGTCGCCTCTGGAAGCCTGCAAATTTGATTGACCAGAACCAGAACCATATGAAATGTTGTGGCTTGTCCAGGGGTCGAACCCATGATCTTATGGTGGCAGGCGTGGACATTTCCACTGCGCCACCCCACATCCTGACCACGATCATAAATAGGAAGAGTTCCTTCAAAAGTGACGTGTTACTCATCATGATTCTTCATGATTAAGATTCAAAAATATAATCGATTAGATATTGACAGATAGATAATAATTCTTTCATTCTGTGATAGATATAATGCTGAAATGTTTATTCTGGCTGTACTTTTTAAATTGAATTTTACTCGTTATTTCTCCAGGGCACGAGTAAACAACCCTCGTTTAGGCAAACCTGGTTATTTTACGCCTCTAGTAGCCTTATTGTGTTTAAATTCCTATAAACTTGTGATGAAAGAACACAATAGGAATGTGAAATTTTTGTTGAATATTTGATGGGAGTGTTCTGGGGATTATCTTCCGTGAATCGGAGACTGCAGTTTGAATAAACATGTCACTTTTTAATGTGGTGAACTACACATAATCCATGGCTGCGAAGTTTTGTACAGTGCCACGTAGACAGACTTCTAAAAAATATGGTACTATAGGTAGTATCTTCTTTTCTTCGTTCAACTACGCTGAGTCTAGGCATCCATCCAGTGCTTATACTTGGCCTCAAGGGTTGCTCCATCTGGCCAAAAATATGCTTCCTGTGCTCTCCTTGTGGCTGCATTCAATAGGTAGAGGCTGTACCGTTGGGAACTGAACCCATGACTCTTGTGTGAGTGACGAAGTACGAACTTTACCACTTCGTCATGAAGTGCTTTCTTATGTTGATGTCAGGTCGACCTTGCGATGGCACAGAACAGGCGCCGACTGACTTTTCCGAATCACTTTGCGTCTGAGGCATGACCGCGTGGAACAAATCAGTCACCAATATGGTGTAACATGACTGCAGTTGCGTCTCACCTGCGACGATCGGCATCAGTTGCCGATCCAAAAGATCACAAATCGCAACTGCGCCACGACAAATCATGATCCCAACAGGCGTAGTCCAAGTTGACCTGACTTGAGTTACGACGTCGTGCGATTTTCCAAAAGTTGGTCTATTTTAGGTAACCAATCAGTGATCAGCATTTTCATTCCCTGCATGGGTGCTGCCATCTTGAAAAGTCACATGATCACAAGTCACATGACTGCCAGAACTTTGCGATGCTGTAGTTGCAGGTGACCTGAACACGGTTATGATTCCCTGCGCAGATTCTGCCTTTTCCATGATGATCGTACACATTTTCATTTTTGTGACCTGACCATGATTGCGACACCTGATGCCGACTGTTCCGTAATCGTAGTGCAACCTGACATCAGCATTACACCCTCTCCTAAGTTCCGGTGTTCTGAGAGTGAATTGATTCCAAGTGCAGTGAATGGTTTTGTTGGTGCTGGATTTGTAATGATGTTTTCTAGCTGCTGAAGCGATGCATGCCATCAGTCTTCCTTCAATACAATCACAACACCACACAGGGTGATTCAGTGAACAATGTCGATCGTGTCCTGTTGTTTCTCAGTTGCTTAGGGGCCATTTTTAATGGACCAATCTATTGTCTCTCTTCTTGATGGAGAACTCTCCTGGAAGAAACACCTTTGTCTCTTCGCTCATCCCTTTTAAATTGTATTCCGCAGCAAGTAACTTATCCGGCTGTCCGTGATCCTAACCTGCAGGGATGTTGGTGATACGACAAATCTATCACCTTTCCCTTTTCATAAAACACAGTTAATATGGAGACAAAACATCTGCTATAACCCTCGGGCATCTGCTGCTCAATCTGGTTGATGTGTGTCCCCCTGATGGCGCGTATTAAACCAAATCATATATCAGACAATTGCTTGTTTGTCACCGAGCAGCATCTCGAGTCGGATGACATTTACAGTTATTGTATCGTTACCCTCCTCTCACTCAACAGATGAGCCGGCTTGGGCGTTGCCATGGTTATCGTTCGGAAGCAGGTAAAATAGAATCCTGAGGTAACGGCATGGCAAGAGCATACATATAATCACGTTAAGTGACTGGGGTTCAGAACAGGTTGATACGGTTCCTTCAGATGATAAAGACGTTATGAGACGAGTCTTGATTAAAAACGAAACCCTGCAGCGCTGGGAGACATTTTATTACATTCATGGTTGGCGTTTGTGAGATCAGGTAAGCGATTAGCTTTGTGATGTTCTCAGTCGTATTTGATGTGTTTATCTATTGTGGGTATTCATGGATTTGATAGCGATTTGATAGAGCATATTGTGGAGGAGTATCTCATGGTAGTATAGCCTATTCTCACATTTATTTCTATGTATACCAAAGGAATGGATGATACTACAGGCTGTTCTTAGCTAGTATTTGTATTTGTATTTGATTTTTCCGTCAGGGCCGACGCCATAGCATTATTGGCCCCGGTAGTACGGATGAGGCCATCTCAAGCTACTATGTCCAGTGATGTTGGGAGAGGTTTTACTAGGTTTTATACAGCTAGTGATATTAGGATAGGTTTTACCTCATAGCCATGATACATGATGTCCATCTGTCAGTCCCATATTATACTTCATTTCCGGATGATAACTGACGGACCAGTGGAAGAATTGATCCCGAATTTCTATGGTAGGTCTTTAACAGACAGAAGAAGAAACCCGTCGAAAACCACAATGCCGTCACTCCGCCACCAAGATGGCCATTTTGAATTTCGTTTCCAGATGACAACTGACACTTGGGGCTGAGGGGTATCTGCCACTTTGGGGGATATAGAGGATGTGCACGTGACGTCATCATTGACGTCATAATTGGCACGTCAGCCATGTTGGACGTCATCTGACGCTTTGAATGCGTTGGACATGCCGTCCAACATGGCAGCATCTCGTCGTCGTGGTGACGTCATAATCGTCGCTCCTCTGCTCTATAGAGGAACTTCACGTGACGTCATCATTGATGTCATAATTCGCACGTCAGCCATGTTGGACGTCATCTGACGCTACGAATACGTTGGACGTGGCGTCCAACATGGCGGCATCTCGTCGTCGCGGTGACGTCATAATCGTCGCTGCACGTCCTCTATATCCCACCTTGTGGAGCAATTTTGAAACAATCTGTATATTTGCACAATACAACTTCATATTCTTCTTACAAAAACAAGGGTGTCTGCTCTATTCGCCTTATCTCAATTCGCCTTCTCTCATTTTGCCTTTTCTCATTTTGCCATTATATATCTCGCCTTTTCTCAATTCGCCTTCACCTAACTTGCCTTTGTATTATTCTGCCTTTGTCTTAACCCGCCTTACTCCCAATTCACCTTTATCTCGTCTCGCCTCATCCCAAATCGCCTTCTCATATTTCGCCTTCGTTCTATTCTGCCTTTGTATTATTTTGCCTTTTCTCTTTTCGCATTTTCTCGATTAGCCTTTGTCCCATTTCACCTTCTTCCCAATTTGCCTTCTCTCATTTTGCCATTTCCCATCTCGCCTTTTCTCAATTTGCCTTCGCTTATCTTGCCTTTGTTTTATTCTGCCTTTGTCTTTACTGGCCTTTTCTCAATTCACCTTCGTCCCATCCTGCCACATCCTACTTTACCCTCTAATACATATTGCATTACTTCTCATCATACATATTATCAATGTTTGTTGAAAACTCACACGGAATAACTCTTTGACAAATGTTTGGGTGTAGAATATTAGTTTAAGGTCATGGAATGCAGTTTTTAAGAAAAGGTAAAATGAAACAAAGACAAAATAGGAAAAGGTAAGATGAGACTAAGGCAAGATGGAACAAGGCGAAATAGGAAGAAGGCAAAATAAAAGTAAGGCGAATAAAGACAAAGGCAAGATGAGAGAAGGCGAATTAGGAAGAAGGCAAATTTCGACAAATGCGAATTGAGACAAGGCAGACTAAGACAAGGCGAAAAAAGACAAAGGTAAATTAAGATAAAGGCAAAACTAGATAAGGCCACTTAAGAAAAGGCAAAAAGATACAGAGGCAAAACAGGACAAGGCGTGGTAGAAAAAGGCAAATAGAGACAAAGGCAAAATGAGATAAGGCGAAGTAGGAGAAGGCGAAATGAGAGAAGGCGAATCGAGAAAAGGCGAAATGTACACTTTTTGAAGGCGAAATGGGAAAAGGCGAAATGAGAAAAGGCGAATAGAGCATGTACCAAAACAAGGGGGCCCCTCCCTCAACTGGTGATTTTGATATCTAGCTGTAGTGTCACCCAGTGGTGTTCACTTTAGCAGCTGTCTTGATGTTTAATTGATTGACATGGGATGAGCACTGTAGCCATGATCTTAATCATGGCTGACTTGTTTCAAGTGTCGCGAGGGCATAATTTTCCATCGATCGCACGCCCTGGTTATCCCCATCAATGCATCTCCGGTCGCGTTATCCTCGTCTAGACTCATGATCAAGGTCTCGCGGCTGAGTAACTCGGGTGTCTCCTCGTCCCCGTCTTAGTCATGCAACCAGCAGTGATTCATTCATTTTTGCTCAAATTCATTAGTGGAATTGCTGCGGAGCTGGTCTCGTTATTGAGACCACCTCATTCAGGTGCTTGTCACAGCCGAGGCAAGGCCACCGGGGTCAGAAAAAATGCTGCTGTTCATGCTGTGTCATCCCTGTCAGGTGCCGTTACGGTATAATTAATCCATTTGAAGGTTTCATTTGGAGCTGTCTTCTTACGGAGGTTTCCTCCCGTTTGAAATGTGCACGGTGGACAGAGTGGCGTTTTTATTGACTTTTTAAGTGGTGGGAAGTTCAGTGTTGTACGCAGATCAGGTTGTATCGATCACATGGCTCATGGCAATGTCATCTTTGAAAATAGATGCAAACTCCGCTGATCTTATATCCAACATACCCTCGGGGCGAGCATCATATTTAGTTGGAACAAAGGTCATGTTTTTAATGGGGTAGTCTTTTGAAATTTCACAACAAAAGAATGTCGTTGGTAGTTGACAATGAAGGCATGGCGCTGAGCCCTCCCTTTTAAATAATTGATGATTTTTCATGATAGGATATATGAATATCTGTGGGTATGTAATTATTGGTTTGGATATGGAGATAATGATACCAAGGGAATGTTTCTTGTATTTAAGAGGGCTGATAGCGAATGATTTGTCGATTTTTCCTCGTTCCTCAGCTCTCCTCTTTGGTACATTGATTTCTTTGAAGTCTCTCCTGTCGACCTCTCTTCATTGAGTGGCATCTTTGAACATCCACCTGATGGAAATGTGGGTTTTCCACAATTTCCTGCCGTAAATTGCTTTCTGTGGCTTTGGTACAGCGGGAGACCCCAAGGGAAAAGTTAGTCATCTTTCATGTTGTTAAATGGTGGAAACGTTCAAAGATTAAACTGGGATGGAAAAACTGTTGTGTTATTATAGGACTGGCATGGTGATGATTCACGATTTGGTCCCTTGGGGGATTTCCTTATGATATTATTTTAATCACTTTGTTTACTAAAACTCATTCCAAGTTGACGTATTTGATCGGCATCAATTTATGGTGTCTGATCCCTGTGTGTATTGGCGTAAATTAATTAATCAAATAGAAATGCATGTTTTAATGAATAGTTCTTTATGTGCTCATGTGGTAAACCCTGTTTTCTAAATGCTCAGTTTTAGTACCTACATCAGTGAGGCTGGCTATGTTGTTGAATGGGGACCCTAGCCCACTGCCTCAATAGGTGTCACTAGTGGTTAAAACTATTGAAATGAAACTGACATCCCGGTCCTGATCAATTTCCCACACAAAAGGCATCCATTGTATAGGGCCTGGTTTCGGTGTGCTGCCCTATATCATAGCTAGGATCCCCATTGGGAGTCAAAGAAACAGACAATATCCCAAGTCCATGTGTTGTTGCCTTTGGTGTGTGCCCCGTCTATTGTCCAGTCCGCGATAAAATGTGACAAAGAGGCAACCTGGAATATTGTGTTCACACAGTGGCGTCTCATTACAGCCACAAAACTGCCTGCAGTTCATGAGTGCGAATTATTTTGACTGATATGTGATTAAAGTGCCTTCCCTAAGGACACAGTGTCAATCTCGGATCAAACGTGATACACCACGTTTTATTATTGCAATTTGATGGACATACCCAGCGTCACATTCACTAATCGTACGCGTGGTATCGGAGTATTCTCTGCGTCAACTCACTAGATTAATTAGTGCTCAGATGTCATGCGCGCGATTAATACCGTAATGAATTATGTACGAGACATGATCGTCTGCTGCAGACACTCAGGTGGTCACGTGCGAACACATTTCTTCTGTTGCCATTAATTTGTGCATATCATCCATCCATGTGCATGGCTCTCGTTATGGGGTTGAAATAATCAGCCTCACTTTTGGCATTCATAACCTGATTTTGATACATTCCATCAAAACCATCACTGCCTGATTTTGCGAAATTGTGGTAAGAGATTCTATTTTGAAAGCCTCACTCCACCTCCACTCTGTGGTGTGATAGGTTATCATGAGTATGACTTCATATCGATTTGTCTCGGCAGATTGGATTTGCAATTACCGTCTATGTCCTCAATCAATACGTTTGAAACGTCCCTGTGGGTGGACAAACACGCCACCTTGTTGGATTGACTCTGAACAGTTTTCAGTTTGTTTTCCTTTTGAAAATAGTGCTTCTTCCAGCAGATCCATATTCGATTGTTACTTTTCATCTCCTTTCAGTTCGGTTTTGTTCATGAAGCTGAAAGAGCCATATTATCAAAATGCACCATATGGATTGCGTTCTGCATCCTCAAATGTCAGCCAGCAGAAATTTGGCTTCATAAATAATTCATCTGTCCTCTTGGTGTCTCTGGTGCCTATTGGAATTACCCCTGTGTACTTCTGGTGTTTTTTGAAGGGATTTGCGTTGCCGGCTTTACAAAGAGAGAAGTTCAAAGTATGATTTTGCGTTGTCAACCTGAACACAGAGGTTTTCTGCCGGGAACATTTCGTTAATCCAGCTTGAAGCAGTTCGAGTATGAAAAAACTAACTTCTAAAATCGATGGCTGAGATCTGCCACTTCAGGTTGTGATGTCAGCGTGATCGTCAAATAAATCGAGTTGCTAGGCGATACTGTGTTATTCATATTATCCCTGTCGGTGCTGACAACCACCTATCATTCGTTTATCTGCTCGGATCAAATGTGTTGACTAATCAATGCGAATTAGTAAAAATCAGCAAACACCGCATCTCGGCGTGGATATAAGGACGTACCTCAGCGATGTCGTCTTAAGGATGTGTCTTCTTGATTGTCGGTGTCGTCAGCGTATGTATTAAATGGGATGACTATTGCTTCAACACGGTGGTAATTTCATACCAATTTCGCGGTGAGTATCTCAACATTATCGTCGCGATGATTGCACTGTAATGGAAGCCGCTAACATTCCTGTGCAGGGTTATATCGACGGGCGTGTGTGAATTATTGAAGTGGTGTGATCGCCATGGCATTTAATCAGACTCGTCAGGTACGGGGTGTGTTTATCATGACAACACAAGCGGATCATATGAGTGCTTTATGGTAGATTGATTTGTTTTCCTGATGTTTTGTTTTCTTGCAACAACTGCTCGGAGGCTCGTGATTGGTCAATATGTTTTTGGCCAGAATGTTCCGAGGTCTTCCACTCCTAATTCCTCCGAGTCCAATCTGTTATTCGAAGGGGAAAGAAACAAAACCTCATTATCCAGGTCGATTTCAGTGTGCAATGAATCAAAGGAAGAAACTGCGCAGTTGTTATTGCTGTTCTTGATTCAGTTGTGTCCGCCGCTGTCATTGAGCAAATATGGCAGACGTGTTTAGTGATTAGAGAGGTTGTTCAGTTGTGGCCCTCGGGTCACTGGCTTCCCTTGGGAGCACGGCCATATGTTTGAGTTGATTTGTTACCCTGAGTAGCCGATGGCGGTGGTAGTACTAACGGGATACGGTTCAAATAGCAGCGTGATAACAACAATGCTGCCATTTGAATTGCAGACCTGGTCCTCACATGCAGCTGGTGTTGTAAAAAATTTTGTCATTTGAAGAAATGGTTTGGTAAATACAGCTTGGATGCAGAAACAAAGCCTAGGGAACTTTAATCACGGATTAGTCTTTTATGATTCCCCTTGTTGAGGATATTAGGCCTAAAAATCATATCCCAAATCAGGGCCCCAGGCCTGTTGTAGGGTGGGATCAATATGGTTCAACACCTAGATCATGCCCTTTATTGTTTATTGAACGTTTTTTACTCCCGCTGGTCTTTGTGTGGGATGTGATGAAACGTGCTGCTGTGATCACATGCTCTCCTTTCAAATCAAACAGTTGAAATATCTGGGTTGGAATAATCGTTCATCGCTTCTGCAGTTGGGGTGATATTTTGTTTTCTTGCAGTGACTGCTTGGAGGCTCGTGATTGGTCAATATGTTTTTGGCCACAGTGTTCCGAGATCTCCAACTCCTAATTCCTTCGAGTCCAATCTGTTATTCGAAGGGGAAAGAAACAAAACCTCATTATCCAGGTCGATTTCAGTGTGCAATGAATCAAAGGAAGAAACTGCGCAGTTGTTATTGCTGTTCTTGATTCAGTTGTGTCCACCGCTGTCATTGAGCAAATATGGCAGACGTGTTTAGTGATTAGAGAGGTTGTTCAGTTGTGGCCCTCGGGTCACTGGCTTCCCTTGGGAGCTCGGCCATATGTTTGAGTTGATTTGTTACCCTGAGTAGCCGATGGCGGTGGTAGTACTGCCGGGATACGGTTCAAATAGCACCGTGATAACAACAATGCTGCCATTTGAATTGCAGATGGTGTCGTAAAAAAATTTGTCATTTGAAGAAACGGTTTGGTAAAGACAGCTTGGATGCAGAAACAAAGCCTAGGGAACTTTAATCACGGATTAGTCCTTTATGATTCCCCTTGTTGAGGATATTAGGCCTAAAAATCATATCCCAAATCAGGGCCCCAGGCCTGTTGTAGGGTGGGATCAATATGGTTCAACACCTAGATCATGCCCTTTATTGTTTATTGAACGTTTTTTACTCCCCCTGGTCTTTGTGTGGGATGTGATGAAACTTGCTGCTGTGATCACATGCTCTCCTTTCAAATCAAACAGTTGAAATATCTGGGTTGGAATAATCGTTCATCGCTTCTGCAGTTGGGGTGATAATGCCGACCATTGTCTGATCCAATGGAAACTTCCTGGGTGGATGAGGTGTGGCGGTCGTGCATTTGTCTTGAGAAGCATTTGGTTGATGCTCGATCCTTTGTACGTGTTGTAGGTTGCTATCCTGACTTCACCCTAAGTTGGCCAGAATCACCTGTGCCTATCATACACAGATATAGTGTGAATGTCATGGTAGAGTCAAATGGACCAAACGTGACAGTCCCACGTGAATCTGACTGGAGGAGGATCCCTGTGGTATCCTTGAACTAATTGTCCTAACGAATCAATTGTTGTGCTACGAAAGCGGTACTCTCAATGACTGAGGTTGGGAGAGATTGACTCCGGTCCCCCTTGGGGGATTGCATTGAAAGGGAGTTGTACGGTTGACAGCGGAGGTGGTGAGGGAACAGATGGCAGGCATCCTGACCTGCTTCTCAACTCAAGGAATTCTCTTCTTGATGTTGGCATTCTATCGGAATTCGTGCATGGAGTTAGAAGGATTACATTCTCTCTTTGCTGTCAACATATTCAAGAACGCAGTATGAGCGTCATTTTTCATTTCCTTCCAGTCTATTTGTGGATGTGAATTGGCAGAGTATGTAGCAGATTAATCCCCTGGTGTTTTTTTTTGTGTGTGTAATATGTCTTCCTGTATTCGTGCTCGTTCGGATTAAATGCCATGTTCTTCGGTAAGCTTCTTTCGTGGTGCGATGTCATCTTCTATTCGTTTTGATATTTAGAAACCATCAATTGCTATGAATACAATATGTATTTTTACCCTTCAAAGATCTACCAGGTTAGATCAAATGTATATAATGTGTCGTTTCCATTTGTGCTGGAAATAATCCATGTCCTTGGAGGTGGATGGTCAACATAAAAGACCCTTGGCAAGTGAATAATGAGAAAAATACTAAT